>FAPJ01024528.1:0-10905 GCA_001485985.1 Heliconius ethilla aerotome | reverse complement strand
ATAAAATATATAAACCAATATTCAACAAAATAGTTTAATACATACATATATACATACATACAACAATTAAAGATAAATACATATACAATTATAATATTGTCGTTTTATTATTATTAGAAGTTTATTTTTGTGTCTTTACAATATCACAGTAGGTTACTTACTACCTACTGTGATATTGTAAAGATACCTACTGGTAGGCAATGATGAAACTAGATAGAAAGACAAAATATTCCATTTTTAGTTTTCTATCAAACATTACATGTTAAATAGGGAAACTCAATGCTGCACAATAAAAGTTCCAGTTCAAAACCTATTTATTTACTAATTATATACTTCATTAGCTATAGTACGGTATATACTTACAGGTTAGTGATGAACAGAGTGATATGGTCTGGAGGTAATAAGTCGTAGAGAGGCGCCTCTACTCTCACTAACGCACTTTCAGCACTCCTAGAAACGGCAAGGAAAAAATAAATCATAATTAATATTAGTATGTATAGGATTTTTAATGAAATGTCCAAATCTTTCTATTTCTTAAAACAAATATAAAATATAATAACGAACTTTTCTCTATTTAGGATCAAATTATAAAAGTGTGTTGTAATGGTAGTGTGTTACAATTTAGTGTATTGTAGTGGTGATAGTGGTGATGGTGGTGATACTCACTGGTAGGGCAGCGCGTGCGTGGCGGGCGCGAGCGCAGCGCAGTGGTCGCGGTCGCGAGCGTGTAGCGGCGACAGCGTGTACAGTGGAGATAATACTATCACCTGTGGGGGGAAAATAATGCTTATGTCATAATTTATAAATATTATATAAGTTACAGAGGCCAGTCGTGGGGCTAGACACAAAGTGTGACTGTAAACGCAACAGGTTGTGGGTTCGATCCCCACTCGAGAAGATAAAATATTTATTTAAAATTATTTTTCCATTTCTTCCCTCTAGTGTCGGGGCAAAGTGCGGCGTTGAGTTCCATCACTCATCACGCAATGCTCCATAATTCGGCGGTAAGTGGGCAACGGAGTGCTTTAACACTAGTCCCTCTGCCTACCCTGCCGTGTCTGAGATGCAGCGTGAAACTGATTTATTATTTTTTTAATGTATATAAGTAATATTTATATTTACGGTTTTTGTAATCTCTCAACAATGTACAATGTGCTAATGTTAATCAAGTGAAGTCTTTAGGCTAAAAATTTTGGAATAAAAATAGTTGCAAATGACCTCCTTTATCACAAGTAGTGTATAGTTTGTCTAGGTATATACCAAAGACTCTGTATAAGCGTACATGACATGGGCTACTGTGTTTCTTTGTGTTTATGTATGTGTATTTATAGTAGAAATACCTCTACAGCTCGATGTAAGGCGGCAGTAGTAACAGCCAGTGCGCCGGCACGTGCTAGTGCTGCACCGCCTGCTAGTGCTGACACAGCACCTATTATCACCTAAATAATGATGAACATTAATAGCTACAACATCTAACAGTAAACATGCTCTCTCCCTTTACGGCGTTGGGTTCCGCGTGATAACTTAGCGTTGTTATATAACCAAAAAATATAACAAACCAAAACTGAAATGACTTCCTAGCTCATTTCTTGAGTCTGCAATTTCAAATAGGGTAAGTTAAAAAGTTACTAGAAAAACATTGTAATTAATTGACGACGTCATATATTTTTTTAAATTAGTTTTGGACATATTTTTATTTTAATTAATGTAAATAAGAAAATATACCTTGTTAACTCTAGGCATGAGCGCGGCGACGGCGGCGGCGTTAATGACCGTCACGGAAATGCCCGCGTCGGCGATACGTACCGCCATTGCATGACTCTATACACAAAAATAAGAAAATAATATGAATCAACCAATTCCGGTAAGAAAATAAAAATGTATCAATCCAATAGTCATTCATAAATCACTTATCCTTTTATTAATTTTCATTAAAAGACTAATAATCACTAATAATTGACTTTCAATCTGCTATCAGTCGTTAATCAGCCCTACATCGATAATTACTAATCAATCACCACAAATCGTAGAAAGATCTTTGGATTTCACTATTATTATACATTTAAAAAAAACGATTTAACCGGATTAATCACGTATATTTAGTTTTATACATTTTTGGAAACCCGGCGTTTCTAACACTTTGCAGTAATCTGTGGTCATGGATAGACTGAGGTGGCATTCGTTTGTCAGTTGACATAATAATTATATCAAACTACCACCAACGATTTCTTAATTTCTTCGCGTAAAGACCTGGATTAATGCAGAATGAGCTGACAGTATCTTGCCCTCTGGTATGGTAGGTTTGAGACTTCAAGGATTTCATGAGTGGGTTTCAACTATCAGTCAACAACCCCTAACAACCTTTAATTAACCATTGTATATTTACCTCAGTTACATCAGGTCCTTCAGCCAATAACACCCTGAACCTTTTAGTACTGGAACTCTTCAAGAAATTCTCCACAAGGCTTGATGCACCATATGTTAAAACTAACTCGTCAGCGTGGACATGTTCACGGACTTGAGAACATATGGAGGATGTGCTGGTGTCTAGCTCGGCTCGTATCTGAAGTCATAATAATGAGGGTTTGTACTTTCAAAAAAAATTGAACGAACCGGTATTTAAATCCGTGACTTGGAAACTGTGCATAAGAAAAATGTATAAGAATTACGACAAAGCTTGATGAGAATTAATGTTTGTTTCACTTTCACACAAACACTTTTGAACAAATTTAGATGAAACTATAGAGTAGACAGAAGGATAAAACTCTTTATTGCATAAATAAAGAAAAAAGCATTTTACAAGAGACAATAGCTTGGACATCAGAATAACACAAAATGTACAATTTATATAAAGATTTTATATAATTTGGATATATTATAACAATGACTTTAAGTGGACTATAGATAGACAGACATTTTACCTCAGATATCTGATCTCTTATAGGTTCCCTGAGATCAGTAGCAGCCGGTCCAAGTGTTGCTCGACGACTAGGAGCTGCTAGTACTAAACGCTGTAGAGATTCGCCCGCACCTTCTACACTCTTTGGGAAATAAAAATTCTTTATTAGATGCCTTTCTTTGAGTGAAAAAAATTGGTTAAGGGTGAGTTGTACACACCTGCTGAGTTTTTAACTTATAAAAGTTGGCTAAGTTAAGTTTGCACAAAATTTTGTATATTTTTTTTTGACTATAAAATAAATTACAAATATAAATTTGTTATGGTTTTTTTATGACTTGTAAATTTAAAATGTTCATAATATTAGTTCAAGGGGAATATTACAAAACCAATCCCAACCCCAAACCATTACAAAATGATCCTATAAGGGTACCAGTTTTACTTTTAAATTATTAAATGTTAGCCCAGAACCATATTTAAAATATTTATTAGGGTATCTCAAGTGAATTTATATTTTAGTTTTTTAAATACCTATATAATTATATTTTTAATATAAGTTTTACTCTTACCTGATTAGCATGAGTCCTCTGTTCATCCCTTATAGCCCGCAACACTCGTCGCACCATGTTGGCCGCTACCAGCTCTGTTGGTAGTGCTTGGATGATGTGACGACCAGAGGCACGCACTGAGTTACAGAGAGATCTGGAATTGATGTATTAGAGGCTATGGTATTGTTTTTAATTTAAATACTAAATTTTAAGCAATAATTTCATGCATAGACAGAGAAAATTTTGTGGAAATTGAATCATTCTTGAAATCTATGAAAACAAAAAGTTTAAATTGTCATGTAGATTCCTTACAAAGTGTATCCAGTGCATCACTGACTTGAAGCTTAGTAAACTTTATGACTTCAGTTGAACCTTCAACATAATTTTAAAAACTATACTTATTAAATAAATACAATATATCAATTATTCTAATAGTCTTAAACTTACAATGCATTAGCACTCTCTGATTCACTGATGATTTGCTCCAGCAAGTCTACTGTAGCTAGAGCTACTTTCTCAGGACCTTGTATTTTTCTGTAATAATAGAAAAATTCTATTGTGCTCAAAATCAATTAAGAATCGGTCTTTGGTATCTATTTCATTATAGGTTAGTGTTAACAAATCACTCAGTTCCCAATGCACAATCTCATTTTTAAGACATTATGTGTTGAGTGGTACAACTCACCATCATATTTTGTCTGCCAGAGCAGGGAGAAAAAAAAATACTTGGATTTGGAATTAAACCAATTGTCACCAATTAAACAAACCATCATTGTTTCTGTTAAACTTTATCCCATTGTGTCACACTGACCATTCCTCAAATGCATACAACTGTGTTATAAGATTAGTAAAGCATCATAATTCTAAGTATTCTTTTATTCTTTATGTAAGAGTCTTATTGTCTTAAATGATCAGTAATATAAACACCACAAGTATGTTGTAAGAGTTTATATAGTGTATTTTAAATTACTGTTTATTCACAGTTATACTACAGACTGATTTATGACCATTATAAATATAATAACATTCTAAATACTAATGGAAAGTTTTGGGATTTTCTATTCTTTATTTTTATTTAAAGTTTTAAAAAAAGATACGATACCACAACGTTAACGAATGTCAAGTCAACGAATTCTATATAAAATTATTTATATGTATATTAACTGTGTCTTATTTAACATATGTTTTATATTGTTACCATTGTCCATATTCTATCGTAACCACAAATTGCATAAAGCCTTTGACAAATTGTAAATAAAACATGTTTTTCGACACAACAAAAATAACTCACCCACTACGAATACCCGACACATATTTCACAATTGCATCCATAGTTTTCTCATCTAATTCCTCCAAATTGCCTTCAGATGGTGCCATTGTTATATTTTTATTAATTTTATGTTATATTAATTTAAATAGAGATTCAAAAAGCTGATGAAACAGTATAACCTTTAAAGCGCAAGTGACGTATATGTTTACTTGTCAGTTTGACTTTGACAAAATGACATTTGACGTTATAAAAAAAGAATTATAAAACCGTGACATATAAATATAAAAGAGTTAGCTACTCTCTAGTCAGCTTGTGACCTATTCTAGTCTTCTGTTTTTTAATTTCCTTTTTACTGCATTTATAAAAATGTATTCGTGTTAAATTTATGATAAATTCTAATTTTTATACAAATTATGAAATAGAATTTTGTACTGACATGAACAATACTGAATAAGTTTTATTTTACATACGCAAAATTGGTATCGATATCACATTTGTAAGCCATACTAGGATCTGCCACATGCTATGCACGGCGTGTAGAGCTGAGCAAAGCTATGTTGCGCGAAATTTTTCGAAATTTTCTGTTTTGTCCGCCCGCGCTGGGCCGGTTAGTCAAACTTCAATCTGTGCGCGTGAATTTCAAATCGTTTTGCACAGCTTAACTCTATGGAACATATTTTGGCCATTTACTCAAAAACTACAATATTTTTATACATTAGCGTGTGAATGAATATGATTGATAAGTATTTGAATAATATGGATCGCCACAAATTTTCCTCAGTGGTACTAAATTCGCTATTGACCGTAGCTTATTTTAAATATAGAATTTTCAATTATAAACATATAAAAGTTATTCTTTAATCGTAAAGGAATAAAATAGTCGATTTACTAATGGCTAAAAAGTTCTTTGGCTTTATATCTATTCACCCCACTTACCTAAATATAAAATAACAAAATATTTCTGTCTAAGAATCCGATTGCAATCATCTGTGTACTGTCATTCCATAATGATGATCATTTAAAATCAATACAATCAAAATATATTAAAATTATCATAATTTTGGCAAAATTGAGGCCTCTAGGGTAAATTAGACATTTTATTACGACAAAACGTTACGTTATTCCAGTTCTAGAGACAAGTTTAATTGAAGAATGATGTGTAAAAGTGATTTTATGTAGTCGAAATGATTTCGCAACGCTTGAGCGATTATTTAACGCGGAAACAATTGAAATAAAGAAATTTTGTCAGAATAATACGATGGATTTGTCACCAGATGAGGAGAACTTTCCTGGTCGGATCTTACATCAGGTAGAATTGGTTTTAAATATTCTAATAAGAAAGGAAATATTATTATTTCCTTGTTAGATTTCAGTTGCATATGTTACTCTTAAAGTACATAATCTCTTACTAGGTATATAAATATTAATATGACGAGTATTACATTCTTAAAAATTCAAAAAATATAATTTAAATAATTACAATTAAAAAGGCTTGTAAAAATGGAACAACAAATTTTCTTCTTTATTTTCCTAAAATATTGAATTTGATTCATAAATTAATATTGCCCAACATAAAATACTTTATAATTTCATTAAGTTCTTTTTCAAATCTTATCTTTGAATGACTATAACAGGAAATACATTTCTCCTTAATAATGAATAGTATCAAACAATAATTTTTCTTTTCATTTATTATCATTATTTATTGTGTTTGTTAAAGTCAGAGTGAGAATTTTCTATTGTATTGTATAAATATTACTGTTAATTTCTATTGAATCTGTTTCATCTTATCTAAATATTTTCTTTCATCTATATACATAGATTCAATGCAAAAAATTAATAAATATACAAATACCTTTCTTTCAAGAACTATACAAAATATAGTTTTTTATTTTTATGCCTTACCTATATATATAAAAGGACATGTACCTACTGATTGAGGAAGATGCAGTCACAGTTGTAACCACAGATGGTAGAAAACTATATAGTGTGAGAGAGAACAGTGTTTGACTAGTGGTCAGTAATGGGATGGTGAATGATAATTAATTTTAATATTAAATTACTTTAATTTTTGTGCTTTGGTAGACAAATCAAAGTGTTGAGATCCACCATTCAACATAAAATGTGTTGTAAATTTGACAGTGCATGGGGAGCAGATTGTTCTAACTAAAAGAAAAAAAAAAAAAAAGATTATTTTATAATATGGTTGACTAGATATGGCTGCCCTGAAGTTAAGCTCTCTAAACTGTGTACATTAATCATTCATACTCCAGAAGATAATATTTAATAGTAAGTAAATTCCTAAAGTTAAAACTGCACCAGCCTGTGTCCAGCCAAGGTTTAGATAACTTCAGAGTGACCACTATACTATCAGTAAAAATACTTAATACTCCCCTTCTTTTACTACCAGGCTGCATTATGGGACAACCTCGACCTGCTCCAAGAACTCCTGACCACTGGAGCTGATGTTAACGCCCGAGATCCTCACTCCCGCAGTGCCTTACATGCAGCTGCACTGGCTGAGAGGAGTCAGTGCTTGTCTGCGTTATGTGCAGCTGGTGCTGATGTTGATGCTAAATCTGATGAAGAGACTGGTGGAAAGGTGATCGCTTCATTTCCTCATGAAATTTTTGTAAAAATTTGTTTTTTTATGGGCGTAGCTCGCTCCTAGCGAATGCCTTCAAACACGACGGTTGTGGGTTCCGGTTCCCACCCACTCAGATAGTGGATGTTTTCATTTCTTTGTTTCATAAAGTGTGGCGTTGAGTTTTACCATTCAACACTGATTGTTTTGAATTCGGATGAACGCGGAAGCCATATTGTCTTAACACTAGATTCTTGCTAATTCGGACAAACTCCGTCTTGCTTACAGTATCTATACGATGATTGCTTTCGTTGTGTAACATTTTTAAAGAATATTTTAGCTTTACGGTATACGGCACTTATATAGCAAAGTAGGCATAGGTAGTAGGTGTTAAAACGCGTTATTCACGTGCCGTCCTCAGTTTTTCAGATATTGTGTGTTGAGTGGCGGTACAGCTACAGTCTGTGGCCTTGCCATGACGGCCTCGAACTTTAAAAAATATTAAAGAAATCTTTTGATTTGTCACTCCTCTCTCTCCACCTCTCTCAGACTGCCCTCCACATATCATCAGAGCGAGGTCATGTGGAGAACATAAGAGGTCTCCTTTCAGCCGGCGCTGACCTCTCAGTCTTAACTGCAAGCGGTGACTCTGCCCTCGCGCTGGCGGAAAGAGGCCGTCATAGACACGCAGCCCTCGCGCTTCGAGAGGCTAAAGGTAGGTGCATGTTCGATTATTTTTCGATTAATGCTAAAAACATCTATATATTTATATTTTTGTTTTTCACAACCCTAGAAACAAATGAGTACAACCTTGCGTTTTCGCCGACAGGTTTCCGTAACAGTTACATAACTCTAATACTTTGTAATAGCTTCGAGAGTATTTTATAATACATATATGTAATTATGCACACGTATATTGTATATGTATATAATATCTTCATCGCTTTAGAGTTTAAGAAGCTGCAGTGGAACAGTTGACACGAGTTTGAGAACGCGGTGTTGAGTTCTAGCGCTCTATTTACAAAAATTTACAGTGTCTCAACACTAGGTTTCCTCTGCCTTTCCTGCTACAGACAGTATACACCGTGTAGCTAGAAAAGTCATATATGATAAATCCATCTAATAAGAATAATATCATAGGTTATTACACTTAAAGTTATTCGAGGGGGATTCGAACTTACGATAACGTGCCAAAATATATCATAACTTCGCTATGAAGACGATTTAAACAATATAATATACAACAAAAAAAAATTGTGATCAAAAAAACTGGTTTAAAATCTTTTAATTATATTTAAAATTATTCATGACGATTACTTCCTGTGTCGACCCACTCCATTTTGTGGGAAGTATTTCCTTTTTATTACAAGTCTTGTTACAAGAGCGAGGAAATGAAAATACGTAATCCATTCTTACGAGTGGGCAAACCACGGAGTATAGAGATATCCTTGCAGTTTTGTGAGAATTCACTCTGGTTTTTATCTCCTTATAAAGTCATGTCATCGCAGTAGCACAGCGTGTGATTGTTAACTCGATAAGTTATGGGTTCGATTTACACTCGGGGAAATTGATTATATGTAGGTATTTTCATTTCCATTTGTCTCGAAAATTCGGCGGAAATTGGAAAATAGAGTGTCTTAGCTTCCCTTCCCTCTGCCTACCTTGTTATATGCGGAATACAGCGGGAATCTAAAAAAATACAGTAAAATAATCAAATATTACAGCGAAAAGATTATCTTGTAAGTATATGTATTTTGTATATATAACAGTATGAGAACAGTTTCAAGGCCGATAGTGTTATGAACTTATTTAATAAATATCAGAATATGGTATGCGGCCATTTTGTAGAAAAATATATTTATAAAAACACTTTTATTGTTGGGTGAATATTTTGGTTTGCGGTAGTGGTGTTGCAGAGGGTAAGCAGGTATGTGGAGGTATGTGGCAGGAGTGTGTTAACCCTACGTGAAGCAGTAATTTGTGTTTTGTAATTATTAAGACGATTTCCTATACGTTTCATATAGGTTTTTAGAATCATTTTGGTTTTATTTTTTTAAATAAACATGTATTAAAATAACCTAGGGTTATATTGTAGTCTATATTTTTTAAAAATGATTAAAGGTTTAAGGTGGGATATTGTGTTTTTTCGACAAAAATTATATATGAGAAACTTCTGTTATGAATGAGAAAGAGGCAGAACGCTGAATTTTGGTACGTAGACGCAGTAACATGGTAACATTAAAGGAAAGATTGCTCGAAGTTTTCCATTTTACATCTTAACATCAGGTAACAGGTATGGTGGGTTCGATTCCCACTCAGGGGAATGAAATATTTAATACTTTAATGTTTTCACTCTGGTAACAAGAAAAGATGCAGCATTAAGCTCCGCTATTCAACACGCAATACCTAGAGAGTTTGGTGGAAAGTGAGGAACGGAAGTGTCTTAATGGGAACCGAGTGTCATAACTCTAGATTTCAAAAAAAAGTAAATAATATTGGCATTTACTACGTTTTTCAATCAAGGCGTGTTAAGAATTACTGCCGGCTTCTGCCTCCTTTAGTTTACATCGCGTAGGGAGCCGGTCATGTCGCGTCTTATGATTTACGCTATACATCTATATCATAGTGTTATAGTGTTTATAGTGACACAGTGATAGTGAGATATTGTGAACGTGAAGTGTGTACATAATATATTTAAATTTTATCGCTAAAATATATTTTTTTGTATTGATTGTTGCTCTGTATTGTGAAAATTTAAATTAAACAATTATTATATTAAGCGGTAAAAAAAAGACCTCAGTATTACATAGTTGGGCACAATCATCCTGACACTATCAATACACGCTTTTGTACTTTCCGTCGGAATTAGTGATGAAACTCAACTCTACCATTAGTTAAATTGGAAAACTGTTTTTAATATTTGTTGTTAATTATAGCGGCAACAAATAAACATCATCTGTATAATTTCAACTATCATAGTTATAGCCCAGTTCGTGAGGCACAGCCAGCTAACAAACGGACAGATAGATAGCGGACTATTAGTAATACCGGGTACCGTTTTAGGCTTTGAGCACGGAATCCTAAAAAATAATATTAATGCTGCATCTAAAATAACTCTACTAACTGTGATAATCGTGAATCATTCCTCAGCGGAATTTAACACCGCAATCCCTTTCAACCACTCAACTGCACATTCCCTTCGTATTCAGAGCGAGGAAATAAAATTAGTTCATTCCCGCGACTAAGAATCGAACCCAAAACCATCGCGCAGTCAGCACACAGTCAGAAGCTGTGCTCCAGCGGCAAGGTGGTCTAATGCTGTATCTTGTGTTACATAATCTTTTAGCCTCATGTAATTATTGTGCAGTTTCTTGAATCTCCTTTTAAATCCATCGGACTTAAATATCTCAAAATAAACTTAAAAGATTAAGAACTGGATTTTTAAATTATATGCATTAGGTGTCTTTGAAACCAGTTCGCAAAGATCTCGATATTTCTAAATATAATACTAATATGCAACGACACATATCTGTCTATTTAAAAAAAAATGGTTATCAATTTGGCATGTATACTTAGGGAACAATCCAAGTTTCATCAAAATCGCTTC
>FAPJ01024514.1:0-20496 GCA_001485985.1 Heliconius ethilla aerotome | reverse complement strand
TTTCTTCGCTCTGGTGTCGTGGAGAAGCGTGGCGTTTGGTTCCTCTACACAACACGTAATGCCTCAAGGCAAATGGCAAAAAGTGGAGAACGGAGTGTCTTAACACTAGTTTCCATCTGCCTATCCTGCTGTTTGCGGATCGCTGATATATACATTATATCATTTAAGAAGGTATATAGCAAATGATTACATCAGTACGTAACTTTGTATTTACGGGAATAAATTACCTCAGTTATAGTAGGCCATTGTCAGCACTCACATCCTGCTGCAACATGATGATACGTTGTGGTATTATTATTTATATGCAAATATTATATTTATTATAATTCCAAACAATTGTATTCCACTGATCTAGTAAATCATGACTCAGTATTTAGTTGCGCTGCGTAACTAGCTTGGTCTTATACATTGGCTGAATTTGGAAAGAAAAGAAGAGGGAACCTAGTGTTAACGTAGGGAACACTCCGTTTCCTCCTTTCTGGCGAAAAATCGAGGCATTATGCGTTTAGTGGCGGAACTCAACCCAGCGTCTTGCCTTGTTACCATAATCTCCCGTAAGAATCAAACTCAAAACCCTCTCGGATACCGTCACACGCTTGACCCAGCACTGCGCCACGACGTTGTCAATTGTTATTAGGTATATTTCTTTATCTTATTATTTATTATATTACATATTTAATAAATAATATAATTATAAATATTTTCGTTTCCTGTAATTAGTTGAATAAATTAAGATAAATCTTGACTACATACTATTACCTTGGGGTCAGCATAAATCTTGAGAACTTTTAATGAACAATAGAAATTAATCATCACATCAAATAATGCATCGTCAGAATAAATTAATAATAATTTTATAATAAACTACATAGTTTATTATAATAAACAATGAATAATCAGGGAAAAAAATCGAGTATTTTAATACCTTATTGTAAGTATATCACATTGACGCCGTCGTGAAGCAGGAGCACAAGGGTGTAACTGTAATAAGGCGGTTGTGATTTCTATTCCCACTCGAGGGAATTAATTATTATTTATTAATATTTTCTCTCCTTTTCTGGCATCAAGGCTAAATCCCGGTGTCAAGTTTGGCCACTCAACACCCAATGCCTTGAAAAATTCGATGGAAAGTGCAGAACGGAGTGTCCGGCTCTTTGACCCGGCTATACGCCTGATACAGCGGGAAGCTGATTTATTTTTTATCATATTGTCGGTTTTACAGTGTAAACCTGCTCACTACCTATTAAGCAACTCAGATTTTTCAGATTTTCAAAATTGATTTGTATTCTCCATTTTGTATTTTTTACACTTTCGAATGCTATAAAAGTGTACATAAAAAAACACTTTAAACCGACGATATGTAAAATGTGTTTAAATCCACTACATAACTAATAAATATTGGTGTTCTATCTCAGGGTGTCCAGCTCCACCGCAACTACAGTGAAGTGTTAGGATATGGTCTTCACATGACACCAACAACGCTGCCTCCGGATCTCACGACCCATCTAACATCAGATAAACGAATTTTGTTTATATTAGGAAATTATACCTTACAAAATATGAGATTTTAGTAATGTTATCTTACTCGAATTAGATTAGATTTTACATTAAAATCAAAATTCTAAATTAGTTTAGTATACTAATAGTACACCGTATATCGATATAAAATTAATACGTATTTGATTATGTTTTTTTTATAATTCGAATTCTTTTTATTGTAATTTATTTAAAAAAAGTGTATAATAAGAATTATCTGCCACACAAATAAGACTGAGAAATGATCAATTTTATTTTATTTCATAAACTTAGTTACATGTATTCAATAACGTAATAAATTACTTAAATAACACTATATGAATAAAATAAAAAAACAGTCGAATTGATGACCTCCTTTTCTTACAGAAGTCGGTTAAAAATAAATATAACTACCTCTAGTACTAATAAAACCCAACAAACGTTTTAACCTTCTTCATATCATTTTTATTACGTTTCTAACAATTAAGTAACTAATTGTGGGTTTTAAGTTTAATAATATCTTATTTTGGTTTTTAAAATGCTCATTTGCGAAATTGAATATATGTAACTGAAATTTTAAACATTTAAGTATAAAGTATTTGTATTTTACATTTTTATTAGATTTTAAGTTACTTAGACCAATTATTGTACTATGTTTTAAACAAGCGGCAGAAAAGTTTCTTTTTTTTTCAGATATTCATATTTTTATGTTAGGACTTTATAAATTCCTAGATATGTCTAATTTTTTAAATTTTATTGTAATAAAATTTTCATGAAAACTTCATCATCACTATTTAATAACGTTAACTTTAAAATCACCGTTTTAATCAATTAAAAGTAATCAATTAAACGTCAGACAGAAATTTTAAAATATATTTAAAAGAATCAGTTAATGTCATATAAATATAATAGCGATATTGACAAAAAAGAGAAATTTTCATTTTGAAATATTGAATAAAAAGAAGTAAGTTTTATTATACACTATATTTATTTTATTATACTGCCATTAAGTTAAATATTGCTCTTGTCTATTACTACATAAACTACATTTCTTTTATTCCAAACTACATACGTATATACGTATACTATATCTAATATATTTTCGCCATTCTTTTTCTATTAAATAATTAAATTTAATTAATTTCTGAAGAAAGTGGTAGTAATATCGATATTTAATTAAAGACGAATAAATTCTTTCAGCATTACAGAGACAAATATAAAATTCACTAAGATTCACTGTAACAATATTTATGTCTCCTACATTATATTATATTGTAAATATATGTATGTTTAAGTTATTTTTACTAAAACAATAAATAATTTTAATAAACATTAAATAACATGCGAAATATTTATTCCTAAGGTTTAATTTATTTTCTTCATTTTTATTTGGTTAGTTTTGTATTAGATTAACTTAATTATTTTATGAAATCCAGTATTCTGTTTAGAAGTTTAAAAATAAAGTTTAGTTTAATGTGCTTTATGAATACGAGTGTAATTTATTGTATAATATGGTGTTAATGTTGCGTGAATGTGTAAAATTATATTTATATAATAATAAAATAAATAAAGAAAAATAAAAAATATAAATTATATTTTATTACCTGCGGATAGCCTTTTAAAATAAGAAGATAATAAATATTTCCTTTTATTTTTGAAATACACAGATTATATCTTATGTTACTACAGATCATAAATAATTTATATAGTTGATATACTTATGGCCCGGATACTACTTATATATTAATAAGAGATACTAATAATAGAGACCAGTCGTGGCGCAAAGGTGCAAGTGTGTGACTGTAAACGTGACTGGTTGTGAGTTGGATGTCCCGGAATAAGCGAGGCATTCAGCTCCAACTTAGCGCAAGGTTCCCTCAGCCTAACCTGTTGTGTCCGGGATACATCGTGAAGCTGATTTATAAGAGATAATGAAAAACTAAACGGTTATAACTAAAACACTCCGGTCACCATGAACTTTAAAAAGATAATAAGATATTTATTTAAAGATAATAAGTTTAGGATATACGAACGCTGAGAATAAAAAAAAACCCTTTTATTACTATCTATTTTAGTTACGGATATATTTATAAGTGTGCTTGTATATATTGATACAAGATTTTGGTGCATGCGCAGTACGCACTTATGTGCCAGACATGACGTCACAGGTTTGTCTGATATCGTTCCCGGTAAGCACTCGAAGCACCATGTCCTTTGTGGAGCGAAAACACTCAATATCAATAAAATATTACTACATTTCTTAAATACCGAAGAATAGGTGAGTACTCTTTCACTAACTTCAGCTTCTAGCTTTGCGTTGTTTTTTTTTCATATAAAAATATTTTTGTTATATCTGAAACGTTTGAATATTTGGTATACAATTGTTAATAGCTCATAATTAACCGTCGTGACTAAAATATTCTAAGATAAGATACATAATTATTGAACGAATGTAACATATTTAATTTTAAAAAAATCTCAATTGTTATGTTATTAGTAGATAATACTCAAGTAAAACTTATTACTGACACGTGAATAATATACAAATGTTATTACTATCGGTAATTTATTTTTATTAATAACATAAACATCATCGTTCATGTTTACAAAATATCTAACATGCACAATTCATTTTCTTTAAACTCTCCATAAAGAAAGCAGTGACGATTATTATTTATACAACGCTTATAAATTATGGAGAATAATAATGAACATTCGATAATAGTTCGTAGTATTAATATCTCTATACAATTATTCAGTCCTATCTCAAGGTGAGTTAAGTGTTTACCATATGAAGGCAGATGCCAGTAATTGGCTGGCTCTACACGTCCTTAGTTTTTTTTTTAATTGACCTACAAAGTTCGTGGTTTAACAATTCCTTGACTTTATCTGTCAGTTAAAATGAATATGTTACGTTTTAAAAGCAAATCCCGTCCTAAGCATATTTAGTGAAACAATTTTTAAATAATAAATGTTAAAACAGACCCTTCGTTGTGCAGGGGCATAAGTGTGCGCGACTGGTTGTGGATTCGATCCCCACTCGAGTGTTAAAATTTTTATTTCTTCGCCTTGAATTCCGCCATTCGACACAAAATGCCTCCAAAATTCGGCGTATGCGGGAAAAATTAAAAATATCTTTAGGTACGCTGTACATAAAGATATTTTTAATTTTTAAAAAGTCGTCGAGACTGCGTCGTCGAGAAACTCGCGATGAATATATGTATTAATCAGCTTTATATATATGTATGTATTAAAATTTTAATATAATTAACACAAAATAGGAACGCATATGTTAATCATTATTCCATTCGTGATAAAATTTTAGCTAGTAGGTACTTTATTGTTATGACGCAGATTAAAAAAGTATATAAATATGTCAATCAAAAATGACTTTATAAGAACAAATATTAACTTTTAACTAAGTAATTATTGTTTCAGGTTAAAAAAGCTAACTAGAATAATAGGCATGAAGTCCGTGAAAACCAGTTTCGGAGTGGCAACAGTTTGCATATGTTTCTTTATTTTATTAGTTTATCATTTCTATCACTTTTCATTTACACAAAATTATTCTAATACTGATTTTATTGTTGAACATCCATCTTTGAATAGGAAAAGGAGTTATACTGCACCTATGAAACATGTGCCTTTAAGTGAGATATACAACGATATATCTGATAGAGACCAAGATTTTTCCATTGAGTTCGAAGAATCTAAGCAAGGTTGTCATTCATATATTATAATATATATTTAATTAACGAAAAAGCATTTCTTAAAACAAAATGAAGCTTTTTTTATTTATTTTATGATTTTCAGCTGAAATGATTAGTACGCCAGGATGTCATATACCAATTGCAATGGTCAATTATAAAACCACAAAAGATTGGAAATCGGGATCATGTGGAGAACGAGCAGTAGTTTTAGAACGAATTGATGCAACCAAACTACGCGTGTCTTTAAGAGACAAGATTATGAAAAAATATATGAAACAATCTTTGCCATATAGTTGTTGTTACAAATTCTTTCAGCGGTCATCAAGGCCTGGCTATCAATATAGAAGACTTCGGTAAAATATAATAAAAAAATATGTTTATTATAAAATATGGAACTTAAGTTGTCGAGATAGTTCGCAAAGTTTTATAATCTTTCGTTGTAAAATTGCAGGTTTACAAATTGCAAAGAACTGCATAATAAGGATATCATTCTTTTAAAAAACGACTTTATCAACATCCAATGTTTTCAAAACATCAACAATATATCATATCTCATATATGAAGATATTTATGCGTTTTGCAAAAAAAAGAACACTACTTATAAACATATTAGGGAGAAAACTAAATATAAGCCTAAATATAATATCCTGATTGTGGGGATGGATTCTATGTCTCTATCACGTTTTGTCCAAACAATGACAAGAACCGTAACATTTTTGAAGAACAATTTTTGGCCTGGTTTTAGAGGATATCATAAGGTATGTTTATAAACAATACATAATATATGTATTTATAATATTTATAACAAATAGATCCCTAATTTTTTGTATTTTAATTGGTTGAAATAGCTATTCGCTCATCAATTCAGTCAAGAATAATTTAGGCAATCTTTTACAGATGATGAGAGATATATTTATATGCAACAATTTTAAATCTTACAATTTTATTAAAATAAACCAGGTCCATGCTATATAACGCATATAGCAGGGACAGAGGGAACCTAGTGTTAAGCATTTCACTCGCGAATTCTGGGTTCACGCCGCGCTTTTGCCTCGACATCGGTGCCAGAGATAATTAAATATTTGATTTCCTCGAGTGGAAATCGAACCCATATCATTTTTAAAATATTTATTCTTTTATATTTATAAAACTATTTTTAATCGCAGGTAGGAGATAATACATTTCCAAATTTGATGGCTGCGTTAATGGGTAAAAATCTGTCAACAATTGCAAACCAATGTTTGGGTAAGATGGACCAATGTAGTGATCTACTTATTTGGAATATTTTTAAAAAATCGGGCTATGTAACCGCATACGGAGAAGACTATTTAAAATTACCCGATATGTTTAGCAAAGGCTATACGTTCCATCGTCCTCCTGCTGATCACTATATGAGGACTTTTTTTCTTAAAGGAGAACGAGAGATAAACAATCACTCCTTACTATGCAATGGACAAGTTTCTTCTGGTCAACAACTACTAAATTATGCCTTAGATTTTGTCTTAACTTACAGAAGTGATGCATTTTTTGGCTTCTTCTGGATGAATTCTTTCAGCCATAATATTAACAATCGACCTCAGGGTGCAGACAAACTTTTTGAAGATTTCTTTAACCGTCTTTCTTATACAGGAGCACTAGACAATACATTTATAATATTTTTAAGCGATCACGGGATTCGATTTGGGGAACATCGTCTAAAAATGGAATCTTATTATGACGATAGAATGCCATTTCTTTTTTTATGGGTACCGAGAAAATTTAAAATAGACCACCCAGACAAGCTGAAATCAATTAATGTTAATCAATTCAGACTCTTGACACCATATGATTTATTTAATACAATGCTTGAAATTCAAGAACTCTCCGTCGGTAATTATACACAAGAAGTTCAACCTTCTGCGAGACATCAAAGCATATTTAACATCGTGAGCGCGGATCGCACTTGCCAGGACGTTGGCATTCAGGATAAGTGGTGTAGTTGTCACAAATTGTATCCCCTTGACGTAGGAGATACGGAAGGAGTTAAGACCGTGCGCTTCGTAGCGACCTATATACAAAATACAATAAAAAATATTAAAACTAAACGTTGCTGGAGTTGCATTAATCTAACGCTTAATAATGCGAGTAGAATACATTTCTATTACGATAAGGATAAAACAAATATGTATTATGTTGTTGCATTTTCTATGAAACCAAAAAATATTTTTTATGAAGCCACTGTGTTAGGTAGAGATAATACTATGAATCTTGTGGGAGCGGTCAATATCATTTCGCCTTACAGAGGGTTTGGGTACTGCACAGTTAACCATGAAGATAGAATATTCTGTGTGTGCCAAAAAATTAACAATTGTCGTTTAAAAACAACCGTATAGTCTATGATTGTTAATTGATAAGATGTACCTAAAAACATATTAAAGAATAAAAGAATTTGTAAAATACTTAATATCAAGCTGTGATATAACTACAAGTATAAGTTTATATCGATATATTTTTTTCTAATATGAATTTACTTATTTCATTTATGAAAATTTACTAAATATAAATTACTGAGTTAATGTAAATAAATAAATTGACTTTTATCTTGGCTCTTTTTTCTATTTATATCCTTCTGAAATTCAAATATTAAATGTACTATTAAACTTATTAAACTTTTAACGTTAAAATAAAAATTAAAAAGATATAATAAATAAATTTAACGATAGAACAAAAAGATAGGTTTTGAAAAATTTCAGATGTACCCTGACTAAGCTGTTTATACATAAAATTATTCCAAACTACTAAAATAAAAAAAATATATTTGAATTTCAATTAAAAAATAACTAATATAACGTAGATGTCAAATATATGTTATAAACTACATAAATGACTCATAAGAATAATTATTTACCATGCCAACAGTATACAGTGCCAAATGATCTGTATTTGTCTATATTACATTATTTATCACACCGTCTGGCATTAGCGATCATCTGTTTATCTCATAATAACACCGTACAGAATTTCATTAGGGATTAGAGGCTTGTGATAAGTTGCCACTTTCACTCTCGCCTACCATTACAGATATAATAAGCTAAGGTTACTGATACATTTCGAAAAGATGGTACTCTTCTCTATTTGTGATTGATTCATCTTCTCTACCTTTAAATTTTGCGTAATATTTATAATAATTATAATTATTATAAGCAACAGCAAATTTACAAGATGAAGAAATTTAAATTTTGATGACGAAAGCATTAAAAAAATCGCACCGTTCTTTTTTTTAGCTATCTAAGTTATCACCGTACAGATAATATTTATGAGAATGAATGAGGTCGTTGTGGCGCAGAGACTATACCTAAATGTGACTGTTGTGGGCGATTCCCATTTGGGAAAATGAGTTAAAACATATTTTCATTTCCTCTTTCTGGTAATGAAAAGGAAAAGTTCATTGAGTTCCGCCACTCACACGTAAACCTCAAGAATTCGGCTTAAAGTGGGGGCTGAAACGGAGAGTCTTAATACTAGATTCCTAAGTTCCCTCTACCTACCTACTCTGCTATGTGATAGATATGGGATATAGCCTAAACTAAAAAAAATCGAACAAATGAGAGTCGGGTTCGCTCACCGAGGGTTCCGTATAAAAAGGTCTCGAACTTTTACTGAAATTCAGGTTTAGCTTAGCCAGAGGCCTTTGATTCGATACGTTACTTGAACTAGCGGCTTTAATACCAAATTTCGCCCCCTTTAAGCGTATTATTTTTTAGGATTTAACCATAAATGTATAGTTTTTAGATTTTTTACTGAACTACTGTAAATGCTAGCTGCCAAATTTCATATTTCTAGATTAACCGGAACCGGAACCGTTTTTTGCTTTTACTATATAAATAGTTTTTTTGTGATGATGACGCCATAGATCTAGGTATATCGTTTGATTTCCAACTATATATCTCCAAGCGTTCCTGAAGTAAAGGCTCTTGACAGACAGACAGACGGACGTACAACGTGATCTTATACGGGTTTCGTTTTTCCTTATAATGTACGGAACTCTAACTCTGTAATAAAAAAACAACAATAAGGTAAAAGCTTCAATTGATATTGTGTAGGTATGTCGAATATAGGTTTTTCTAGGCCGATGCATGATATCATATAACGTTTGATAAATTTATCCCTACAGTTTACCATTGTATATCAGCAGTAACGGACGTATTATTTTTAATACCAATACTTAGTTGATAAATGTTGTTCTATATTTGTGAAATATATTAATTAAATTATAGAGGAAATTAATAATGGAATAATTTTTGTTTTCCTTATATTTATAGTAAAGTACATAACGTGAGAAGGGTAAGTTTAAAATTAATTAATATTACAAAAATGTATTATTTTTCAAGCCTTTTGTAAATATATGTTACATATAGGTATTTACGGTGTAGATGTAGACAGTTAGACACACATATATGTACCTCTGGTTTCATTGTTTGCAGTTCAAATATTTCAAAACCTTGAGGCGTTCAACTCATCAGAACGTACAAACTTCCTACCTGCTATCTGCTACTAATTACTTAATTACTCCTGCCAAAACCTATGGCAGAATATATTTAAAATTAGGTTTATTTTGTTTTCATCATTTTTTAAACACATAACAGTTTAAAATCTTACAAATAACGATTATTTTTTTTATTCATATTCTTTATAAGTGCCTATCTTTTTTAATAGTTTTTTTTTTTAATTAAAGGAAAAGACAATTTTGAATGATAGTTTTACTTATTCATAGATGCTGGTTGGACAGCAAAAATAGAAGGCATAGATTCCTGCAGTTCAAAATCGGTATAGTTTAAAAAATAATAATAATAATATTATTTAGGGTGAAGAAATAGACATAACAAAATCTGCGCTTTTTAAAAAAAAAACTGCTCGGGCAAGCATTGTATGGAGTACAAAAGTACAATGTTGATGTCGTCATAAAATATCAGAAGTGTCGTTATTAGATCTAAAATATGAATATTATAATAATTACAAACACAAATTTAATTCCTATTTAAAATCGCAATAGCGCTTCTAAAATTATAAGCCCAATTGTATGTTGAGCCGTAACTCATCTAAACAACTCTATTGTTCTAGTATATATTACATGAAATAGAGCTCTTTTATATGCAAATAAATAATCATTCTATTACTATTTTACTAACATAATTTATCACATCCGTTCTGTACCATTCCATAACAGATATCTATTAACAATGGTGGACATAATCAGAAACAAAACGATATTTGACAAATATATACGATACATAGAGCAAAAGACTGTACAAACAAGTAAAGTAGTCCATTACCTGAATTGTAAGGAGATATTGTTAATTTTAATTAAATTTTGGATAAAAAATATAAAGGAAATACTATGTCGATTTTGGACAAGGTCAGTCGTGCAGAGGCACAAGTGTGTGCGTAGTAGGGATACCAGAGTTCTGGCCCACCCAAAATCACCACCAGCGTCACACAGTCCTAAAAAATTGGTGTCAATTTGGGGGTTTCCAGGGGCCTCTCCAATACACCTAATTAGCTTAATTACTGTATTTGTGACAACTTTGTGCTCGCATAGTATTTTTCCTAATTAGGATAGCCCTAATGAGTCTCACTCGTTATCGCGCCTGTTTGCGGTTCTTGCTTCAACAATAGCCAAGAACCCAGCGCTTAAATCTGCAGGTATCTGTTTTTACTATGTCGATAATTCTAATATCTAACGCGATCTTAACCGCAAGGTCAGTATGTGCAGTTACATGGATCTCGGAGGCCATACGGCAGTTGGATTCGGCCATCTAGTCAATCAGAAAAAAATACTAGGACCAACAAGATTCAATTGATTAAATTATAACGAATACACAATGGAATCCTTACAACCAGCTAATATTGTGGAATATATGCACCTATTCCTATATTTACCTTTATATTAACAACAAACTCACATTTTAAATAACTGATATTAAAATAAAATATATTTAATCCAAAGGTAATACAATATAAATGATATTAGTTTCATTATATTTTTGTCAAAATATATGAAACTATCATCATTTATAAAATACAAAATTCAATAGTAGGGATCTATAGATCCTACAATACTCACTTTACCTACAGTAGGACCTTCATCTTAATATTTTTTATTTACATAAACATATAAGTCCGTATTACTTTTTTTCAGCACCCGATGCAAAAGTAAAATGTATAATGCCAAATATGTAAAGATATTAATTTTTTCTACTATAACTATAAGCTTAGTGTACAATACTTGTCGCATATATCCCAAAACAAGTACAACTAACCAAAATCTGACAATATATAAATATATACATAAAAACTACTTCCAGCATTACAATGGTAATTTCATTTTCTACTATAATTGCAATTGTAACTCAAGTATAAGTGTAACTCTTGAACTGCGTCACCTTTAGATTGCTTATATTAAATGTAGTTCTTAGCTTCACGTTATATCCCTCATGTAGCAGTGTCAGCAAAGTAAATGTTAAGGCTCCTCGTTCCCCACTTCCAGCCAAATTTTCCAGATACTGAGTTGCAGAGCGCAACGCCGCACTTTCTGTCATTACCAGAGCGAGAAAACGAAAATGTTAAATAATTCATTTTCCTAGTAGCAATCGATCTAACGACCATCCCTTTTACAGTCACACCCTAATCCACTTATTCAATTACTTAAACTAATTACTATCGTTGCTTATAACACATGTTTATTAACTAAATACACATACACATCTTGCCTCATTACCAAAAAATATATTTTTACGAATAAACATTTTAGATATATTTTATTTATTTTATTCCACAGATGGTGCTAACTACTTGATAAACACTGCTGGTTGTTATATACCAAATTATTTAAAAACATATAAAATAAAGGAGACACCACCTCTCAACAAAACTTGCGGCGAGCGAGCAGTTTTTATAAAAAAAATATCTAGCGATATTATAAAATTTTATATTGACAATAAGGTTATGAGGTATAATAGCAAGGGAAAACAATACAAGTGTTGCTATAAGTATGCTACGCCTTCTATCGTTTCGGGAAAGCTAGATTACACAAATTTGAGGTAAAGTTGAGAAATTTTTACATTCTTAACTTTATTATTAAGGCCGTGGCGCAGTGGCACAAGAGCACGACAGTAAATGCGATGGTTATCGCTTCCCACTCGAAGATATGAAGCATGAAATATTTAATATTTTTCATTTCCTCACTCTGGTAAGGTGGTAAAGCGCGGCGTTGAGTTCCGCCAATCCAAAACCGAATTTTTGAGATATTGTGTGTGCGACGGAACTCTACACTGCGCTTTGTCTTGTTACCAGAGCGAGGAAATGAAAACTTTAATTAATTTATTATAATATAAAATGAAATATGACAAAACATATAAGTAAGTTTACTCTAGTCCATCTACGTAAACTAACAAAATTTACAGGGGCATCATCGTATTAAATTACTAGTCACAGGCCGGCATTCAATATAAAATTTATTAAGATTAACTCAAAAAAGAACAATATTGATTAACTATTTTATTTTTTAATTAATTTCTTCATTGAACTAATTAAAAATATTTTTTTGTAGGTACACGCAATGTATAGGCTTTACAAACGATACGGACGCGTTCCTAGAGCACGAAATAATAGTCGTCACTTGCTCTATAATAAATAAGAAATCAGTTATATATGAAGACAGCTATGCAATATTAAAAAAAATTACAATAAAAACCAATGAGTATAACAAAAAGAAAACTTGGAACGTTTTGATGTTAGGAATGGATACAATGTCACGTGCCAGGATTTACGCAAGCATGCCAAAGACTGTTGCTTATTTTTTACAGAATAATTGGTTAGATTACAGGGGGTACCAAAAGGTAAGGTAAGCTATAATAATATACAGATAATAAGGTAAATTGCTATTACAATTAATACACTCCCCAACGGTATAATAATATACTTGTTTTTTTAGGTGGGCTACAACACATTTCCAAATGTTTTGCCATTATTGACTGGCAAAAATGTTTCAGCGGTATACGCAGCGTGTTCCTCAGGCATGGACAGGTGCAATAAATTACTTATATGGTCAGCGTATCAAAAGGCTGGCTACGTGACAGCTACTGGAGAAGAATACTTGAGATTACCAGATACATTTGCCAAATATGGATATAAATCTTCTCCTACTGATCATTATCTAAGACCACTGTTTCTTACTGGCGAAAATTCCAACGGCAATCTAGTGTGTACTAAAAAAATGCCGTCAGCAAAACACATGCTTGATTATGCTACGCAATTCGCAAATGCATACAAACAAAATAATTATTTTGGAGTATTTTGGTCAAATTCTTACAGTCATAATATTGAAAATTCGCCCACACTCATCGATAAAGATATTGTTAGTTTCTTTACAACTCTTAATGAAACAGGTGTTTTAAATAACACATTCATATTCTTTCTAAGCGATCACGGCACAAGATATGGAAAGATGAGGGTACCATACGAGTCATACTATGATGAGCGTTTGCCAATGCTGTTCATATGGGTGCCTTATCATTTTAAGAAGTTACACAGAAATGCGTACAACAGTTTTATTTTGAACCAGAATAGACTAGTTACTCCATATGACATATATCTCACGCTACAGGAAATAATGTTAATATCAACAGCGTCAGAACAGCACCATAAACCCAAATCTGATGCGTGTCCTAATTGTATGAGTATGTTCAACGAAATTGATCCCATGAGAAAATGCAATGACGTAGATGTCAGCGAAAAATGGTGTACTTGCCATGAAATGAGAAGTCTAACTGAATTAGATGAAGACACGCGTCGCAGTATTGACCTATGTGTGACACAATTACAAGACAAAGTAAAGAACACACCAACCACCCCTTGCATGAAATGTATAGAGTTAAAATTAAAAACGATTTTACGGACGCATGCTTATCGGGACGAATCTAGCAACAGCACTTATTTTATTATAGCACTCGTGATGACACCTGGTGATGTTGCTTTCGAAGCTACAGTAGTAAAAAGGAATAATGAATTTAGTGTAATACAACCGACTTATTCTATAACATCGTATAACGCGAGAGGGAGTTGCGTTGTAATACCGTATGATCGACAACACTGCGTTTGTATGAAAATTAAAAATTGCAAAAATAAACAATGAAAATTAAAATATTATATTTTATTACTATTTTCACAATTAACTTTTTATTTTGTCAATAGATATACATTATTGTTGCAGCACCGGTTTTATACACTTTACAAAATCAATTAATTATAGAATTCTTAATGTAATGTTATAGATTACTTTACTTACTTTTTTTTTCATACTTACGAAGTTATATTGTTTTATTTTGTTGTTATTATTTATATAGTTTTTTCTTTCGTTGTTAAGTTTTTTTTTTAATATTAAATTACAACACTTAATTGTCGACTTTAAGACATTTGTAATTGACATTAAATACAAATTTTTATATAATAATTATAAAGAATACTCATAGGCCTACTTACATTCATACCATAGTTTATTTCAAATAACTAAGATTCAACTCCATATTGACTAGCGACAGTTGTTTAAACAATTCACTAACTGTATATAATTTTGTAATCTATTAAACCAAAATCATTAAATACTATACTGGTATTTTGTCATATTATTATAAATCATACATTTTACAATAATAATATTATAAAAGTACAATAACAATAATTAGATATTAATACTAAATTTTAAAATTAAATAAATAATGGCGTTATTATTGAATAAAAAATAAATGCTTTAACTAATACTCAGAATAAATTACCTGATTTAGTTATATTTTTATCTATAAATTGTACTATATCAATTATACAACCTCCTTGAGAACTTAAATATACAATACTAATAATACTACTATTCTAATCTAAAAATACATAAAAGTTGGAGCTGACTGGTATTCTTAGGTGGTGTAGTGTAACGTGAAAAAATGAAGTTAAAATACGGTCGACGAGTAATGGCCGTCCTTAAGTATTTCTGAATATTTGTGCATTGTTCACTCAAGAAAAAAGTAATTAAAAAGAAGAAAACGACTTCTATTTAAATATTAACTTCAAGGAGGCCAAAACTCTTCTTCAATCGTAATGTACATTGCGCATTGCATTGTAGAGACGCAAGTAAGAGACGAGAGTGTTATATGAATTTCAATACCCGGCGTAACACAGTGGCATGTTCGCCGAGAGTACTATAAATAGCATTACACTCTGTAAAGTTGGTCACCATAACATGTACACTCATATGCATAACAAAGGCCAATAGTTTTAAAACACTATTCTAAATACATTGTTATATTTACTTTAATGTGTGCGCAGCTGACATATTTTACTGTTTAGTAAATTTAAGAATATAAAAGTAGCTTCATGTTTGTTTTATTACACAAAGCATATTTATAATAGCATCAAACCGTTGGACACCTGAGGCTGTTCCACTGTGCCTCCATGTGTTGTTTAATTAGTGTCATTAGTAATTACGCTATTTTATAATATATTACGTAAAAATATTGTATTTTCATTTCTGAAATATAGCAAACAAATAGTAAATTTACAAAGTGTTAGAATTTTTGAATTTAAAATTCAAAAGTTAAAATAATAAAAAAAAGAGAATTTACATTATTTTAAAAATGGCATATGAATCTTGGTCATTGATTGAAACTATTGCGTAATTGCATTTTTTTAGGACAAATTTCGTATGTTCAATGTATATGAAAAAAACCTTTGCTATAAAAATATTGCCCTGAAAAAATTTTGGCAACCCTATGATCTGTATCCAAACAGGGCAAGCAGATATAATTTAATGTTTTAAACTTAGATCAATATACATCTTAGATTTTGTTTTATTTAATTACAGATGTATGCAAATGTTTCATAGCATAAATAGCTAATGTGACTTAATAAAATAAATTGAATGCCAACATACTTAATACATAATATTATTTTCTTTTCTATATCACTTTTTGTAATTATTTATCACTTCGGTTAAAACACATCTTTAAATATATATAATAAATTTAAAATGATTAAGTTATATTTAAATTTGTAAGTAATTAATAATATTTTTTCAATCTTATCTAAGAAGCTAGTTACCTACAATCAAAAATATAATACAAAATATTTAAATAAATTGCAGCATACTATGTGTGATTCTGATATATAAGCTATATTACTGTTAAGTTTTTGAATGAAAGTGGAACAAGCCCCCATCCTCACAATCTATCACATTAATAGAATTAAGCTATTGCAATATATTATGTACATTTATTATTGAGTTATAAACTGATTTATTTTTTAATAATTTAAATCAAAACTACCTTTCTCCATAGTTTATCTTTGTGACTTCTGGCACTTTTCATGCTACAATAGATTTAGATATTGATTGTGTATGATGACCTCCAGGGTATATAACAAAAAGTGAAAGTTGTAGCACAGATAAAGCACCACCTATGAAATTCGGTGTCTGTAATAAAAAAAAGTATATAAATTATCAAACAATGTGATTTTATACATTTCTTTAATCTTTGCTTTTCAATGATTATGAGTTGGAACATAATTTACAAAATTGATTATCACAATAAGATAATAAATTAGATAATAAATAATTTTAAAATAGTGCTTTTTACTTTTTTTTTAACTGTAACCATTATCAATAGCATACTCACAGATAGATACACATCTTCTTCCATTAAGCCATAGAAAAACCAAAGGCTTGACACAATAAGAGACATAAATATCATTGGAAATGGAAGGCAATCTGTACTTTTGGTTTTAATTACATAAAACAATTTACTCATTGGTGCTGCAATGGTCAAAAGTGTTAGAGAGCATGCAGAAAAACCTGAAACAAAATAAATTTTATAATAATTTGTGCATATTAATAAAAAATGTATTAAACATTTCTAACTACATTTATACACAATAAAAAATACACACCTAATCTACTTAAAAGTATTTCATTATCCACTTCCACAGACATATATCCTATTGTAAAAATATAGATAGCAAGTGATAATAGGAACTGCTTTAAAACTGAGGACTTTTTAAATGTGTAAAGATAAAATACAACTATGTATGAAATCATTAAAAATATGCCAATAGCATTCACTAGAATTATTTTATTGTCTTGTTTTGTCAGCCCATACAAAAGCCACAGACCACATCTGTAAAAAAATTGATTATTGAAATATACATCATCCATAACTAATTCACATTATTTTAGAAGTAATTTACTTACGACACAAATCCACATATAAATGGTAGCGGAGATGATTCTGATGTCGTTCTATTGTCCACATATTGCTTGCAAACCAGACTAAAATATAGTATTGTTATTCATAACATTAATTCTATAAGCATGTCGAAAATTCTGAATACAATAATACATACATTCCAGAGAGAAATTGTACAATAGTAGATATAACGGCTAAACTAGCTATAAATTCCTTCAGATCTGATAAAAACATTTTTATTGTTTTTTGAGAAAATATTTGTCAAAATTTGAAATTCTTACGCGAATATAAACACAGTTTATATTAATCAACGTAATAAGCCAACATCCCTCTCATATCCGTCAACTGTCAACTGCCAACTACAAAAACAAACTACGAACGAATTACAAATTTACAACTTGAAACTTGATGATTGGTACACTTGGCAATCCATCAAAAGTTATATAAACACACAGATTACAAATAGGGAGTCTGCCACCGTGCCCTTACTACAATGTTGACATTAATGCCTAACAATTTATGTAGGATCTAACACGAGAATGTAGAGATAAGAAATAGCTAGGTGTATACTTGAAAATTTTACCGTGTTCGCAATATAAACATACTGAATATAAATTGTGTTAATTGAAAATATTTAGAGGCATTTAAATTTAGAGACTTGTTTTTTTTGATACCCAATAATTTAATTTTGAGTCCTTACGAGACTATGGCTATGCAAGCAAATATATAAAAAAGCAAAATAACTCGCATTCGTTTGAAAAATGTAAAATGTTGTCAACATCTTTACTTAAACTTTAAACTTTTATTGTGCCAATACATGAATTATAAAAAAATCTAATAAATGCAACAAATAAAAAATATTGATGCTTACTCGATGTTAAAAAATAGACAATACGTCGGCTTGATTCGATGCATACGATACATCGACTGTTTTTAACACATTGATGTATATCATCCACTTCTAGCTAGGACTAATTCTTTATGTCAAATTAATGTTTTTTATTTACGGTACAGTTTTGGATGGTTTTGGATTCAAGTATTTCTTAAACAAAAAAGTAGTCTAGTATTATTTATGCTATGATATTATTAAACATTAAGATATAATTATGTGAATACAAATATCTGGGCTCAGTGCGGTTTTTTTATAATCTAAATATGAAGTCTTTTAAATTAATTGTTCATCAATCTAGTTTTAGCAGTAAGTAATATTAATAAATACTTATATCATTAATTTATTAAATAAATTATTTATAAATATTTATCATTGACATTTTTATGTATTTTCATCATGACTGTTAATAATATTATTTTAGCGGAGGACCTCATTATAAATCTTAAAGATTACCCAGGGGTGAAAGAAAAAGATATAGTAGAAATTTACCACCCAGAAAATGATTATCCGCGACTACTCTTACAAGTTACAAAAGTAGATGCTCCGGGGCGAGGAAGAGGTACTTATACATAATATATATTTTCCTTATTGCTGCAATTATATTGACATTTATTACAAAACTTCTTATAATTGACTCGGAGAGCTTGATATTGATTCTTATATATTTATATTTTCCATTTAAATTACTCATTGTTTTTTCTTGCTTTGGTCTGATGTTGCAAATTATCAAATGACTTGGCCTAAAAAATGGTAACTGGCCTTAGGAGATAAACATACATTCTTTTTATTATAATCATAGATTTTCTTATACAACCATTTAAAGATATGCAATCCCATAGTGTATTATTTTGTTCTACCTCAAGGTAGCAAATATATTATGTTTTTTTACAATATCATATAGCATATCTTTGATATCACCAATTTTTTTTAGCTTCATGTTGAATGTTGTTCATAGAAGGGTAGGCAGGTTGCCAGTTTATTGTAATATACAATATGCATGTACAGTTTTACATTTAAAAAATTTTTAAAGATATACATTTTCATATTTGTAAGAACTTACTTAATTATATACTATGTGGAGATAATAAACATCTTAACAAAATAAATAAATATAGTGTAAACATATACTGCATTTGCAGTATATTGCATTTGCAATATATGTTATATATTTTAAATTTTTTGCATTTGATTATATTTAACATGTTTTGTTACATATTTATACAGATACAATCAGTGTAGAACAAAGCATAGCTACTACATTCCAGCTACGGACATTTGCTGATGTTTATGTCAATATTGTGAATGTGGCAGATGTAGCTCTAGATTCTGTGGAACTGACATTTAAAGATCAATATTTAGGCAGATCTGAAATGTGGAGACTGAAGAATCATTTAGTAAGATACTTTATATACTTAAGTACATTGAATCAAAATTATATTAAGTGATAAATCTTAATATAAATATTTAATTTTTTTTTTAGTCTCAGGGTCAGTCGAGGGGCGGCAGTGGCACAAAGTGAGACTGTAAAATTGACTGATTGTGGATTCGATCCCCACTCTAGAAAATTAAATATTTATTCAAATTTATATTCCCATTTCTTCGCTCCGGTGTCCAGGCAAAGCACAGGTTAAATTCTGCCACTCACCACGCAATGCCTCCAAAATTTGGCGTAAAGGCTGAAAAAGATTATCTTAACACTAGGTTCCTTCGCCTACCCTGCAGTGTGCGGTGTACTTTATAATTATATCTTAATCATTTTGTATGATAATTAAATCTATTTCTAGATCGTGCTTACTTACGAAAATCTAATGTAAGTATAATATATATTTATAAATACTAAATCTAAGTACTCATTTTAAGTGAAGGGATAAGAAAACGGGTGCATGGTCATGTCCACGTGAATATATGATATTTCAACATCATTCAAAGTTCTCATATACTCGTATATACTTACTGCGTGTTTTAATTGTATTATATCTATACTATTTATGTTTTTTACATAGATCAGTCTACTGCTTTAAGTTATTATTGTTTAAAAATGAGAAATCGAGAGACGTTAATAATTTATGTCTAATTAAAGAATAAGAAATAATAATTAAAAATTAAAAATAAT
>FAPJ01024429.1:1821-16198 GCA_001485985.1 Heliconius ethilla aerotome | reverse complement strand
GTTTTATAAGATATAGGATTACAGCTAATTTCTCTTAAGAAAATTATTTGTTGAAAAAATCATATTTCTATACAAAAACTGTTTGTTATACTAATTTAAAACAAAATTTAAGTTATAGTATAGCAGTTGTACAATAAATAATCATTAGACACATATATTTCTTAAACTACGACAATCTATAATATATAGAATAATTCATATTATTTATTAACTTGTGCTTATAGAGCACCTGCCCAAGAAGTTGAATAAATATGGAATCTGCAAGCGGCTAGTGACGAAGACTGATCGCTTACGCGATTGAATCGTCCTGTTTTTTCCTATCCATATCATGCTTGTTACGTATATGGCGAACTGGAGAGCTGTGGAGTAGAAATTAAATAAGTCATTATATAAATATTTAATTGAAGCCGTCGTGACGCAGTTATACGAACTTGTGACTGTAAACGTGATAGGTTGTGAGTTCGATTTTACTCTATAATTCTAAGCAGAGATTATTATGAAAAATGCTTTCCTACTGCAATCGCCTACATACAATCACTGATTTTCAGACTTATTTATTACATATATTATTTAGATAATTAATAAAGTAACACTTTTTCCTAAAGCATTGTCGAAATATGACAAATATTTCATTACCTGCAAAATACAGCCAAATGTAGTAATCTAACCCATATTTTAACGTTATTAAGAAACACAATAAAAAATTTAAGGTAGACGTCTCCATTTATTTCTCTATCCACTATCGTACATGGGGGTTGCGCAAACCTTGACGGTGCCTATGAAAATGATATCAGAAGCAACATAGGAATACACTTAATGTTTCTATCTATTTCTGCTGATATCTTCACTGTGATGCGAAACTACTCATCAATCATGTTTTATATGGAGACAGTTCTTTTTATGTTATATGTATAGCGTAATTAAGGAATAAGTCAAGTTCGTCGGCCGAAGAAGTTTTTTTGAAGTTTGAGATTAGTATTCAACTATAATAAATAGTAAGTAATATATTTATTAGCTTTCCTAGATTTTAAATTTTTAATATTTAAAAATTTCTTCATTAATTTGAAAATTAGGTACCTATATGCAGAAAGGGACGGGAATGAAGTGTCGTAACATTATGTAGGTATTCTTTGGCTAGACTGCTATGTGTGGAATATAGCATGAAGTTAAAAAAAGTATAACGTAATAAACGAGATCATAAACTGAGTTCTTAGTTCGAAGAAGTTTTCTTTGAAATGCTTGGGAAACGGAATTTCTTGACACTAAGTTTCCTCTACCTACCCTGTAATATAGGTAGTTGGTGGTCGTGGTTTTATTATAAAAGATTTAATTCCCTTGGACTGTCTTTTATGTACCTTACCATTATTTTAATGAAAATACTTATATATTGTAAAAACTTAAGCTTACATTTATGCTGGATACAATCGAATCATAAAGACAACAAATATATTTCAAACAAATCATAATTCAAATGTATTTTATTTCATGTTTTACAAAGGTATTTCAACTATAAGCGTATAAATTATTTAAAACTACACTATAATCAAAATCTTATACAAAAGTTCTACATCATTAGAATCTTAGTATAAAGATATAGGAAACTCAAAGCAACGTATAGCCTCACCCATATTCAGCGAAACATTGACTAACGACCTGCCAATCAGGTGCTGGCTTAATTGGAAATCCGTGTTTGTGAAACCACTCTCCGTCTAAGGCTTTTGTCCGGAAAAATTTAAGTTAACATTTGTTTTGAGTAATGATCGGTCTTTAATAGTTCAAAGGCGGGCTGTTTATATTTTGAAATAAAGAATACGTTATTTTACAAGCATATTCTTAAACATATTGTATTTAATATGTCGTTATGAAAACTACTCAAATATATATATTTTTACTCGTATATAAATCAATTATGTTATATAATTTTCTATCTGTCTTTTCCTTATACTGGATAAGTGGCGTGCTAGGTGATGAAAACTAACACTGAACTGTATTCCATCACTTCAATTAACTCCATTAGACCACAACGGGCAAAGATTAACCAACATTTTACGCAAAAATTTTTAACTTTATGTACCTAATCGTAAACCTAACTAAGACAAACATTAGATTTGATTTTGGCTAATGAAATTTAATAAAGAATAAAGTGAAGAAACTATATTCCCGATACAATCAAAGAGACCAAAATTATTATAGAAAAGTATTCAGAAATATATAATAATGATTCTGAATTTCTGTTTTAGCTTCATGCTGTATCTCGCATATAGAAGGGTAGGTAGAGAGAACTTAGTGTTAAGACTCCATTCCCGTTAACCACTTTTCGCTGAAACGAACGTTTCAGACTTAGAAATAATTCTATTAAACTGTTTTTACAAGTTTTTAGCATATTTTCTAAATATTTATTTTACTATGATATTAGTAAGGCTGATAAGTGCAAGCGTCAAGTGTATGGTAATTCGGCCGCGACACGAATTGTGCCTGTCAAACTCGCTCGCTGTTAATGTCCTTTCTGCGCTCACTTTATATGGATCTACTTTCTTAAGCTTCTATAGTTTTTTCTATTATAATAATTGAATGATATACTATAACTAGTTTAAAACTATTTTTGTTAGTGTTGCTAGTAGTGGCGTACGAGATAAAAAACTTAAAATAAATAACTTATTTTGAGGAACATGTGTTATGGTATCTTTGAGAAATTTTCCAAAAAAAACGAAAAATATATATTTTTATCAGTGTCGAGAAAGTCATTTGAATTATTTTCATTTCAATTTACACTACAAAATTTTTATATTTAGGGTTTAAATTTAACCATTATCGAATATTCTTTTTAAATAGGTACATACCAGTTCTAAACTCTGTATATGAATCCATCGGCAATACACGTATTTTAAGTTACCATAAATATAAAAAAGTATATTATATCAAGAACGTTATAGCAGTATCCATACAATACAAACCAGTGAGCGTCTCGCCTTCCTTGTTTGGGGATATTAAAAAATTGTTCCGGCTAGCGTGTCTAATCTCCTACAGCCGGTGTTCACGCGTTCGCTTCGACGTTTACGAACTTGTCGTGAAACGCTTAAAAATGAAATTCTTTTCAATTTGCAAATTTGCTTAAGCGATATTGCGGTGAATATTTATTTCAACTATCAATTAAATAGTAATTATTAATAACATGAAACATTTATTTAAATTTAGATTTTCATTTCTTTGCTCTGGTGTCGAGGCAAAGCGCGGTGTTGAGTTCTACCACTCAACATACAATGCCGCCAGAACTGGGCGGAAACTAAGGAACGAAGCGTCTTGACACTAGATTCCCTCTGTTTATCCTGCTGTGTGCGGAATACAGCATGAAGCAAATTTGATTTGATTAAATTTAACTTATATAAATACTCAGTTATATTTGTTACACAGAATATGCAAAAGTTTGCAAGTGCAGAATATAAAAAAATTGTTTGCAATACACCATACATTCGAAAAATAAATTAATGAGTCACAAAGCTGTTGTTGGCAAATATATTCAGTATGCCATAGAATAATGACATACTTAGGCCACCCTTTTGTCTTTTTTACTGCATGACGAATCAACATCTCCTTTACTTTTATTGTAAAATTCAATCATAATTAAAAATATCACATATGCCCATTTACATTTAAATTTATTAAGCCGTAACCCAAATAATACTTATTTAATAGTTACGTTTTTTAACGCCGTTTTATCCCTATAAAAAATACGATATTTTTTTTCCATAAATTACTTTGAATTCATAATTTAATTTAAGTACATCACTAATCTTATATTTATTTAATTTATATCATTATATGCAGCATACATCTAAATAATTTTGTAAATATTTGTCTTCCAAATAAGTGTTGAGCTACTAGCGCCATCTATTTTTAGCCTAGAGTAATAAAGTTGGAAGAAAATTCTGCGCCATCTATGCCTCTCGCTCTGAAATGCATTCAACCCCTATTCTCTAAGGGTTGTCGAGGAAAATCTGCAAAAAGCGCCACTTGCGAAAATCTAATACGGAAAATGGCAAAAAAAAATATTTTACATAAATTTTTTATTGTCAACCATAAAAATAATGTGTCAAACCTATTTATAAAAATAATAATTTAACACAAAATATTAAAATATATTTAGTATAGTTTTATAAAAAAATATATTTCGTATAAGATACGCCAAATATATACGTGTTTGTTTTCAACAGCTTCAAGACAAGACGTCCTTGCGTCAAATATTTTCATGACTTCCCGCAGTTCGAGACATGAATTTTAATGGTTGTGATATAAGAAACTTTTTGTTTTAACTTAATGGCGAAACGAGTGAAGTTTTAGAGTTTTAATACATAGTAATGTTGGAGATTTGTGGCGGTAACGAGTTGTCGTTAGGAGACATGCCCTCGCCGGATTGTTTCAGAAAAACTTACAATTCGATCGTTAAATATAATTGCCTTATTTAGAAGTAGAATCGGTAGATCGCTGTTTGTACGTAACATAGAATCTTTTGTTTATATTTTTTTAAAAGCACGTGTAAGTTTGAAGGCTTCATATTTTCCAATAATCATATAAGAAAACTGTTTTGCATAATTATATTGGGGTCGAACTCGTCGTTTATATAATCTAGTTAGAAATTATTGCAAGTTTTGTAATAGATATTAAAATAAATTTTATTTATAACAATTAGAATAAACTTGACGCGTTAAGTTCACTACTTATCCTAATTAGAATATAAACAGCTTCATGCTGTATCCCTCACTCATAAGGGCGAGTAAGACACAGAATATTAAAACACTCCGTCTCCCAATTTCCGTCGAATTTCTCGAGGCATTGCGTCTTAAGTGGCGGAACTCACCACCCGGCTCTTGCCTTGGTGCTAGAGTGAAGAAATGAAAATATCAATAAAAAAATAATTATAGTCTAGTTATAACATCAATCAAAATTAGCAAATATAAAAAGCATACTTTTAAAAATAAATGTAACCAAAAAACAGAAACAAATTCCAACTTCAAAACCAGTATAAATTAATATCAATAAAACGGAAATCAGGCTAGAGTTATACGTAATCTACATAACCCTATATAGGTAGGAGGTGAGAGAGGAATTAAAAGCTCGGGAGAGCAGGCCGGTACACCACAAATCGCTTAGTGCTTCCCGCCCGCCCTAATGGCACGCCAATTAAAAGTTTGCACGCTCGATCCCCAGACGCGGGTTGTTATTCCAGCTGTAAAACTGAACAGTTCTAGCATAATGTAGTTTATTCCAGCTCAAGTTACCTCGATTTACATTTTGATGTCTCCTGGTGATCGGATCGCTGAGTTGGTGCTGTGAAGTCGTTGATCTTGTTAATTTGCAAAGCACAAGTTGTTTTGGTTTGTGTTGAGAGATTTTCGGATGTATTCTGATTGGAATGATGGTTACTTTGCGTTTGTTAATAGGGAAGTTCTCTGTTCTATGTATTTTTTAGGGCTCTGTTCTAAAAAAATTGGTAATTCTATCATTTTGTTACAAATCTGTTTGTTAGATTGTCAAGATCTTTTTCTTGACAACGCGAGGTGTCAAGCTGAAATTAATATCAAATATCCAGATCCTCACTCCTCCATAGCACAAAATTATTTTTTCTGTTTCATAACAACTATTGTTGTTTTCTTTAATAAGACTCAAAACGAAGCTATCACAAATGTCTTCCACTAAGAGAAAACGAAAAGAATATGGAATTTAAATATAAACAAAGCCTCAATTGAGATTTGGATATACAAAAATCATCTTCAATTAAGCTGATCCTATAGGTACATGTAGTAGTTATAGCAATTTGTTGATTTCACCTTTACACTGTATCCCCTACATAGCAAGGTAGGCAGAGGGAATTTAAGAACGTAGTGTCAAGATACTCTGTTCCCATTAATGGGAAACTCAACGCCGATGATCTAAATATAAAAACAATTAACTACATTATTACAATACAATTAACCTATCTACTTTTTAAAAAAAGTATTACGAATTATGATTTGTATGTGCTGAATTCTGTAAATAAAAACGAAATATACGAATAATATATTAATTTAATATATGTATCTAACTCGGGGTAGCTTGAGTTGTTAACTCTTTCGTACTCGGCTAAGTGGATTTTCGGGTCGTCCCCTTTTTGGCTAATGACTGCACTGTCAACTCGTTAGTAAGAACGCCTTATTCAGTATAACATGGGGTTGACATATAAATAAGGAAATTGATAAGTATGGAGCAACCCTTATCTTTCTTATCATTTAGATAAAATTGCTAATTAGAAGACGTTCTAGTGGATATGCTATAAATGGGAGAAAAAACTGAATTATGTTTTTCTTGTTGAGATAATATTATTTGACATAATTCCATGCTGATAAGATAATTTCCTAATATCCATTTTTCCAACTATTATGAGTATATTTAAATTGAAGAGATTTTCAGTTTATTCAATTATTCAATCAATTCTCCATTCTCTTCTTCTTGTGCGTTGAATGGTGAATTTCAACTCTGCACTTTATCTATAAGAGCTGGAAAATGAAAATAATGCATAGGTAACTACCTATACCGCATACCCAGCAAAATCGAACCCATAAATCTCGCGCTTATTCGCTGTCCCACTTCGCCTCGATGGCCATATTATATCAGTAAAGACATTTCATAATATTATATTTATAAAAATAAGATACTCTTCTTATAAAGATTAAAATTGCGAAGCCTATTAGTTAATAATACGTTTTCTTATTATCTTATATTCTAGTCGGTGATTCAGTTACTTCAAGATTTCATTAAAGTAGTGTTTCATGTACTATTATCTAGGTCCAGTCGAGTCATATTGTCATAATGAGAAATAAATTACACCATAATAGCTATCAGTATGGATTTCTTAACCACATATTGACTACTGGTCGCCAGTGCTAGGAATGAATAATTTAACGTTTGTGCGGTGGTTTAAAATTAAATACATAAATATAGTTGACCAGTGTGTTTTTATACGTAGACTTTAGATATTTGAAGGGAAAAGTGAGCGATAAGAAAGGTGGAGAGAGACCTCGGTTGACTTTCGCAAAAGCACGAGGAATCTCCGGAGGGCATGTATGAAGAGGTTGATGACAGTGGACGAGGCGAAAGAGGTATGTAGATACCGTAGCGTTTGGCGCTCCGTTCTCTACCCCGATTGACTACATCGCTAGAGCTACAGCGTGAAGTTAAGCTACTAACTTAACTTAACTAATACTACAAATTATTTATTTACAATATTAAAACATTCATAATGCTATCTTTATACATCTTCGTTTAAGTGAAATGGCTGTTCACATTACTCTCAATATTCATTAAGTTATTAGATGAGATTCCTATCGCCGATCTTTGTCTAATTGGCTTAAAACTAGATCAGAACAAAAAAAATCATAATAAGAAAATGTTTAAAATTGCTCTAGAATGTAAATATTACCTCTAAGTATTTTTTAAGTATCTTTAATATTATTAATTTTTTATATCTAACGCTATCTCTCACAGCTTAGACGAGCCAAGCATACCCAAGGTGGGCACCGCAAAACGGTGTTTCCACACCTCATTGAAATCCAGCTAGCTGTTACAAATTGGCTATCATTATAATGCATTATAATAATGACACGTAATTAGACCAGCCCACTGCATAGCTCGTAAATACTGGTATGACAATGCTAGCGTGGATAATAGACATCTTGTTGAGAATATTGCATGAAAGGCACCATAGTGTAGCAAAATTATGTGTTTCCAATAACATTATAATATATTTAATTAGAAATGTCTATGTAAGAAAACTGGGGAGCTATTGATATATAATAATGAATTCGATTCTCACTTGAGGTAATATTTAGTATTTTCTGTTTTTCGCTGTGGTAGCAGGAGAAATTCCGGAACATTCGATTTTTTATAAGTTTCTAAATATTTTTTATTATTTCTTCCTTACAGAAATCTTTGCAATAAGGCAAAATTCTACTATAATATACGTACCGCTATTGAATTAATGAATAACATAATTGGCTAGAGTGATTCGCCTACATGGGCGTATTGCGTACTATAGGTACTATAGTGATGCCTTTAAAATTACACACTCGCTAAATCGATAAAAACGATTTAAATATTATTTCTAGAAATAAAGCGTTATGTTCAAAACGGTATTTAAATCTGTTAACGTCAGTGATAGGAGAATTACTAGACCCTGATGATATCGTTAGATAAAAAATCATATTGAGAGGATATTTAAACCGAAGAAAATATACACTTTTAATATTTTATTACATGAAACAATTGTTTGAAAACATTGTAAGAAATACAAATGAAGCTACTGAAATTTACATATACCTACTTATAAATATGAAATTATAAAGATAACTGTTACACATTTTTTAAAAACACATTAATATTCTTATAGTTCATATTTATCTATGCATTAGTAATAAAGTAAATAAATAATATGCTATAACTTATTTGTAATATATTAGCCATAAAATGAAACAAATCTACCTTGTTTAACGATGTGAACCTTGCAATTTCCTTAGAGCTTAGAGCCATTATTGTTTTTAATAACATCAAATTGATATTTTTACATAATTACCCTAATAAAAAGTCCATTTTATTTCTATATATGTTTTTAGTGATCCTACACTACCTCAAATTACGGTAAAAGTTGACGCTAATGACATTTAGGTACTGACCATTGGCTCGTCTTTATACTAATGATGTGCGCGCCCAACCCACTTTTTTACCTTCGATTCGTTTTGGTAATTTTCTTTTTCTATGCTACTGCCTATGCACATGTATTATACCTATATACAAATATTTGAATTTAAATTCTAGTTATAGCTTAAAATTTGTAAATAAAAATATTATTTTCTTATTGTTTTGGTTAGTTCATATTACAACTTTTATGTCATTTCATTACCTTTATTAAAAAACAAAATAAACTAACCAGTATCTACTCTAGCTACTATTGTTACTAGAAAATCTTACCAATATAAGTCTCATGAAATATTAAGAAAGTTATATACCATAAAATATTCCATTTTAAAGCAGACACCCATTGCTACCTTTAAAAACCATGACCAGCTGCAATTGCTTATAAGTCATTCCGATTCGATGCGCGTGCGCACCGATTATTTACCGTCTCCCGTTCAGCCACTGCCTTTCTAATGTCGACCCGTGAAATCAACCATCAGTTAATGGCGAATACTAAGAAAACTGTATATTTAAAACAAATATCTATAATATATTTTAATGATTAATCGATGAGGTCTTGGTTCAGTTATAATGTTATTCAAAGAAAATGGTGATTGTCAGTTCATAAACTATTAAAAAATATTTATAATATATTTTTTTTATTTCTTTAGATAAAACGTGGTTTTGCGTCTACAGCATTCGTAAATAGGTCAAAATTAAACAAACTTATCTTTACATTTTTTCATTCTACGATATTTTATAATGTTATAATATAAATTTTTACTTGAATTGGATGCAACTCCTACTAGAATTTTGATTTAACTATAGTCCAGTTATCATATAACAATTATCTTAAATGATTCAACTATGAAAAAAAAATCTTTGATAGTTTTCTTTATTTTAAGGCTCATTATTCATTATGTAATATGCCATTAAAGTACAAAGATTTCATTTCCTTGTAATTAAATTCTTTCGAGGCTTGAACTTTAAAGTTTAAAACCGTAGACGGAATATCCATTTACTCTGTTAGTTAACTCTTGAACACGATTTATGTAGGATTTTAACATAGAGTATATTTTATGAGATATTTAAATAACTACTACACTGTCTATTAAAATAAAATTATAAATAAATCTAATATGAATAAAGTTCAAATATACCATATAAAACTAATATCAATAAGATTCTTATTTAAAAACATTTTAAATCATATTGCTAATTATGTAAATATTTTTTTTCAGCTTCACGCTGTACACAGCAGGGTAGGCAGAGGGAACCTAGTGTTAAGACACTCCGTTTCCCACTTAAATATTTATAAGATCAAATAAAACATTATACAAAAAAATATACTATGTGAGTGACATTTTTAATATCCTAAAAACGACTCTATTAAATATTCCATACAAAAACAGCTCACAATATAATATTTGGTGTACCTATATTTTTATTCATTGTATAATACCTTGTCCTCGGGCCCTCCAGCCTCCAGCCTCTTATACATCAACGTTACCCGCCTCTGATGAGAAGATGATGACCGTAATTTGCGACGCACCGAGACGCCTATGTCTCGTGTTTTTTCACTGAACTCAGGTATCTGAGTGCGGAATTACTTGTAATTTATCCTATATAACAAGAAAATGTCAAGATAATGTTTAAAATATTATAAGTTTTAAGAGCATTGGTGATTTGAATTTTTTTTTTATAATTATAAGCAAAACTTTTTCTACTGTGTTATTTAAGTTTTTTTATTAAACAATGCTCTAGTTCAAATTATTATTAGTGGAATAACACAGTTAAACATATCTAGGACTATTTTGGTGTTTTGTCTATTAATGTGTTGTTTTTGACCTCGAGCAATTTGTAAGGCTGTATTACAACAGCCTTTTGTTTGTGTATAAAATTTCTACTGAATATTGTTTTATGTAAAAATAACTAAAAGTCTACTAAGGTTAAAGGTACCTTAAATTTACCAATATAAGATAATGAGTTTAATGTTTTTATTTAAATATGTATTTTGACTTGTACCATGTGCTCGTACCTAATATACTTATTTTTCATTTTAAAAATTACCTCATTTTATTTTTGAGGTACGGCCATGGTACGGAAAACCTGTTTAGGATATATTAGATGTATTATAGATTGTTTATTATTAATTTATGCATAATTTTCTATTTTTATTAAGACTTAATGAAAGCTACAAAAAAATAGTATATTATTAACTTAAATGTTTAAATATATTTGTGTGAAGGTAACGAAAGTTGTATACAGGCATAATGGTGATTAAATTCTGAATTACATAATATTCATAAATAAATTATACACAAAAATCGCCTAATACCAAAAAATATTTTCTAAATGTTAATTTTCCTATGAATATATTAATATTTGTTTAAGGTTATTTTTGCTGCTTTGGTAGCAGCAATTGTATTTCCGTGTGTATTTGGATTCCGGCACCGATTTCGTGGTTTCATACTATACTACATTTTACCATAATGACCGTCACAAGGTAATATACGATCGTTGTAAAACATAACTTATATTATTGTTTTTAAAGTTCACTTTTGTATATTTGTAATGCATTAACGATATTTTAATTGACTGGATCCTGACGTAGAATAATGATTGGACGTAACATCGATTTATTTCGAGTTCTCATTTCTGATTGGCGGTCGTGATAAGTTCTTTTCCATCGGATAATGTTGTTATAATCGCTGTATTTTCTGATTTCTGTGTTTACGTGTAATTTTATAGTTATAATATTATATAAATGGACATAAATATTACGTATACGTAATTGTGGATGAGAATGACACAGCCATTGTCAATCCACGTTTAATAATTAATATTATCTATTAATCTAAAAACATATTGTTAAATAACTGTAAATATATATTTTTAAATTAAATTAAAGTAACATTAATCGTAAAATGCTATCTTAAATGACTTTTAACTGGAATTCTCTATTTTAAATTACGAAACGAATCAAAATCACAGATAAAGTCCAACTTTCTGACTGTCCAGGGCCGTATTTAAAAGCTCTTAATCCCCTGAGATTCGCCAGACTCGACCCTTAATGAGGCTCTCTTGACAAATCGGAGGAGGAACCGCCCTCTATCGCCGATCAGTGAACTATCAAGAAATTCTTACACTACTTTTTAGTACCAATGTCTATACGTTAATGATATTTCTTTTATACGTCATTTTTTGTTTTTTTAGTAAGGACTAAGCCAAAGTCACAAATAAATATATTATGTCTATACAATATCTTATATGAAGTTAAATGTTAAATTTAAACCCACTGTAGAAATACCTATACGTATAAGTAAATGATAAATGCATTATTTTGATTTTTTTTTGTAAATATACATAAATAGGCATTTCAAGGCGTAATATGAAATCAGAACACGATGAAATACCTGATGTCACCAAATAATCTAAGTTAAATTGCAAACATCACTCGTAGGTGAGAGCTCGCGAAAATCTTAATTAACAGATAGCAGTCAAGTCGTTTATCTTAGCTTCGTGATAAGGGGAGTACGCCCTCCGCCAGGTAACGATATTGAAGCGATGATGCCAAAATAATGATTGATTATTTAGATATTCATTAAATAATGAAAGGCCTTCAAACACGATTATGTGTTTATGTTAATTGATTATAGACTTTTTAGAACTTTGTTTATTTACAACACTTGCAAGATTAATGATGTAAAGTAGACAAATGGCTTAAAACAAAAAAAGTGTTAATAAAAATTTTTATACCGAGCGTGAAGGACGAACCAAAATTAGTTTTAAGAATGTTTTTGTAAGTAATGACTATCAAAACACAGCGGCAAAAGTGTCTCGCATTGGGGTCGTTCTCTATAATTAAACATCAATACCGTTACAAAAAGTAAATAAACAGGGTATGTATGGGGGGTGGGGGTTCGCGGGGAGTGAGGTCTCGACTATGACTAATGTGCCGCGATCCGTCAACGTCACTCGCGGGTGGGGAGGGGGGCGCCACCGTCGGCCAGGGCCGGAGTCGAGAACATACTTTCTGAACATTTTCCTCATTTGGGTTACAGATACGTATCTATATGTAAATTATGGTTTCTTACATTCTGACAATCTGTAGATTACACATTCCCTAACTGGCATAATAAACAATTTGAATAGGAATTCCAAAGGACTGTAGAGGGGTTTACATGCATATTATGAATACTTTAATACTATTGCCGCTTTCATCTTCGAGAATGCTAAGGATATTTGTTATACTCAAGCTTTATTGCTATATCAATATTAATTGCATTTATTACATTTAAACATGTTTTCTTATTATATCCTTGTACAGTCAGATAGGTTTATCTATAATAAGCAGTATAGTCAATTTTTTATGTATATAGTTAAATATTTATATAGTAAAAGCTAGATTATATTTTCAGAATTACAATATACATTCATTTGTTCAAAAGATGACCCACAAACCTAAACACAAACTCTTTGCTCAAAACAACACTAATTACGAAACATTTTTTAAAAAAAACCTACAACAATAAAGTAAAATGTTTTCTAACGTTCGTCTCTGTGTATTTTCTAGGCCTTCTGAAATTGGTTTTCGCACAGGGCAGCGGGGCAGATGCTTCGCGACACGTCCCCGTCTCTGGGGCATACCGCGGGCACAATTAGGTGAAATAAAAAATAAAATTGTCTAATCTTGCGGCCGTCTCTGAAATCCTCTGTCCTCTCTACTGGAAAATATACTTTGGAAATCTTTTTTGTTTGTATACAATATATAAGGTTTTATGTATCAACTTCGAATATCTAATTATGGTCATAATAGTCTTTAAGAAGAGTTAGAACGTTCCGTACGATCATATCATATCAATATTGTATTTATAGAGTGTTTGTAGTGATATGACAACAGTGAAGTGAGTCAACACTACCTCTAACTTGTGCATTTAGACACCCCATTCGTTAAAGTTATGTGTATTGAATAAACATGGACACAATGAGATATATAATTAAATTAATTAGTGCCGTAGCCCAAATACAGTAACTTTTAATTCAATTCCCATTGAAAGGAGGGTTGTCTTTTAAAAAACAACCAACAAGCACACTTTTTAAGTTCCATTTTTCGTCGGGGAAATATTTTCGGAAGCTTACGAAATGAAATTCGAGAGAAGCGGACGTAAATACACTCTCCGCTGAAGGAGTTAGAAGCTGAAATTGGATGCATTTATATTTGTAGATGTTTTCTGAATCCGTTTAAGAATTGTTAAAGTGAAATATGCTTTACGTTTGTCTCTGAGGGTCCATTTTCCTGGGGGGTTGGTGGAAGCCTACAGCCCCCGCTTCGCCCCTCAGCCTCTTAGACAAATGACGTAACATTTGTCCAAATGATGGCGCGGGCGGCGGAGAGAATGAATTTAAATTATCATTCAGTGGTATCAACATACTGCAACAATCCGAAAATCGAGTTTATGTGGTGTTCTGATCGATATTATATGTTTACTATGTAAATAATATTATTTTAACGTAGCTTTTATATAATATTTATAATTTATTATTACAAGAAAATAAATCAAATCAGCTTTACGCTGTAGGCACGCACACTGCAGGGTAGGCAGAGGGAATCTAATATTAAGACACACCGTTCCCGACTTTCTGCCGTATTCTGGAGGCATTTCGTGTTGAG
>FAPJ01024355.1:0-15470 GCA_001485985.1 Heliconius ethilla aerotome | reverse complement strand
TAATATAGGTATGGATTTAATGTTCATAGTTTTAGGAATATATTGAGTTCAACTGTCGAACTATGTTCTTTTACTTAGGTACTTATTGAAGGAAAAACAATCTAAAAACATAGTAAATCAAAAATTTTTACGTATATTATAGGATTTATACGTGTCCAGAAATATCCATACAAATCGTACATGTGCACTTTATCGTCTATGATTTGTCAAAAACATAGTTTTCCGAATATGGAGTCAGCCCCTTTGTATACCAAACCCTTTGTGGGTAGTAAGACAAAAAATACATTTCGTACCCAGAATTAAACAGTAAAGAAAATAAAACTGTTTTTCATTCAAAGTTGACCGCCCGCGCCGTCACGACTATATATGTCTCTTAGAAAAGCCAAGCATTTTAAATTCTATATAGCGTAGATTTTGACAATTTTTACTGTAGCTTTACACCGTATTCTGTACACGACAGGGTAAAAATCAGTTTCACGCTGTATCCCGCACGCAGCAAGGAAGTGCTAGTATTGAGATATTTCGTTCGCATTAGGATACTTCCGTTCTCCACTTTCCGCCGCCTTTGAGTGGCGAAACTCACCCCCGCGCCAAATATTGGGTGCTGATTGGCGAAACTTAACGCCGCGCTTTGTCTTTTTACCGGTGAAAAAGAAATGAATGCTATGACGGCTACAAAGTAACCTAATAAAATTAAATATATACAGTTCCTCAACAAAAGAAGAAATGACACTTAAAAAAAAATAATTTTAAAGTAATAAAGCACATATATCCAATAAACTCCATATTATCTACAATTATTTAGTTATTAGTATAACAAAATCCAATAAAGAAAATTTAATAAACATCGCTACCCTCGATACGTTCATTCTCTACTGTCGAGTGATTAGCGATACTGACATTGCCACCCTTCTGCCCACCAATTGTTCGCGACACCTATTATTTACTACTATGCCGATTCAAAGGCAATTTAAACCCTATTTTAATTACCTAAAGTTCAAATTCAACTGTAAATTTGTGAAATGTAGAGCTTTGAACCAACGGGTGGTAACAATAAAACCGATTGTATGGCGACTCTATTATTTGTGTGTGTATTGTGAATTAAGTTTTATAATTGTGAGGTTAAAGTTCAAATTAGTGTGAACGATTTTAGTTGGCAAGGAATTAGTATTCTATTGCAATGCAATCATACGGTGGCTACCGTAGGGTTGTCACTGTTCGAATTAAAATATATTGCTATTTTTTAATATAAAATTTTAAATTGAATAAAAGTTAAAGTTGTTTCTTGTATCTAGTTTTCTAAGTGTAATTGGAAAAAGTTAACTTCTTATTAATTGTAAACTTTTTATAAATTGACTGAAAGCCTTTCTTTACAGAAATATCAATTTTTATTGGTATTGCTAATTTTTATTATGCATTTTTAACTACATAGGTTAATTATCTATAATACATCAGATTTTAGTATTTTAACTTTAATCATGACCTAAAATACAACTGCTTACGTAAGTAATATATTTAAAAAATCTTGCTTAATATATATAAGTATTCACTTCAAGTGAATCTTACTAATTATTAAATGTGTAAGTTTACGAAGATAGATAGATGTTTGTTCCACTTTCACGGAAAATTTACTTAACGTATTTAATATAGCTTACACATCAACAATTTGTGTAAAGATTTTGTATAACTTAGCTCTCTAGTTACTGATAAAAAACCAAATTACTAAAAAGTTTTATTAATAAAAAGTAGCATTTTCATCGCGACAACCCTACACAAGTTATAAAGCAGTAAATTAAATTAGGCGACTGTATTTAACACACGACGTAAAGCAGAGAGCGGAGAGCACTGAGCAAGAGTTATTTGGAATATCCTATTGTTATCACATCGTGTCCTACGGCTCTACGCATGAATGAACTTTGGGAAATGTAGAGACATTTATAACTTTAAGTATAATTAAATAACTGGTATTTAGAGCTTGATGTTATATTATTTTTTGCAAAGTAATTTTGGAACATTTTAGATTCTATTTTTTGTGAGCTTTTACCCACGCCCATAACTGGCGTGGTCGTGGTGGTTAGATCATTTCACGACTTAAAGCTAAAAGTAAAAAAGCTGCTTGCATTCTTATTGATATTTCAAAGTGTTACTTATTTACTTATTTACTTGAGCGGACTTCAACATGGTTAGTGTTCACTGACTCACATATTATACCCACTCAGTAGATACCTAAAATTTAAACGACAACCATAATATCATTTTTTATTTATATATTTCTTTCAATTTACATAAAATACTTATTCACGCACAACTATGAATATCATAATATATAACAGTCTCTACATACACATTACAAAAAAGCTCATTCAATGAACCAGCTTTTAAAATACAAAATACATATAAAAGTTCATTTATAATGAAATAATACAAAAAATAAACAACAGAACTCGAAAACTTTTGAACACACGCCTACATGTTTAAAATGAAAAGATTAAAATAAATAAACTCATAACATTAAATAAAACCAGCTGTCTCTATAACTTAAAATGCTAAATAAAAGATCGAATGAATAAAACAATATCCATCTCTTTCTAATTTTTGTTAAATCATAAATAAACTGTAGCTATCTCGCTCTAGTAATGAGATTCAAAATGGCCTGTATGTTTGTATGGAATAATAATGACGTATTATTTTAATGAAATACTTTTGTGAGGGTGTACGCTCTTTATGGGATTGTGTTTCATTATTTTGAGCTTTTGTTCGGTTTTTTTTTTTCATTAAAAAACCTAACATATATCGTTGAGGGTTATTTGATTGTTATTTTATATTTGTAAACTATTGTATGAAGTGGATGAAAATTTATCTACTATGTTTTATTGTAATAAAATAGTGATTTTTAATGCATCCAGGAATGCACTCGAGGAAGTGAAATATTTATTTACGTTTATATTTCCATTTCTTCCCTTTGGCGTCAAGACAAAACGCGGCGTTCAGTTCTGCCACTCAGCACACATTGCCTCCAGAATTCGGCAGAAAGTGAACGGAGTGTCTTAGCACGATGTGCGGGATACAGCGTGAAGCAAAGCAATATATATCTACTTCTACAATATAACATATACTACAAAATACACCCGATCAAACTGTTATCGAATACCCACCCCCTACACCCACAACCCCTAACCCCCAGCCGTCGTTTAAAAAACAATAATACAGGCCATTAAATTTGTACACGCGGTTGAAACCGCCCCACTCTAATTGCACGGGCACAATGACTTCCTATGAAGTGTTATACAAAACTAGAGAATATTGTAGAAATGCCATCGACACCACCACCTGCCTAATACCTGTGTAACGTGGCCAGGAGGTAGGTGTAGATGGAAATCTTAATAATTGATTTTAATTAAGTTAGCGTTAAGTTTTGTGTTCAAGGTGCTTTTTCATTTAAATTATACTCCTATATAGGTAATATTTATTACTCGCGGCCTCGCCTGGACAAATAGAAATTACATATTCTAAGTAACTCTCTATCATATTATATGAGGTAACTCTCTCCACAGGTATGGTGGGTTGAATAGAAACGATTAACGTATGCGTAACATAAAAAACTTTTTAAATTTGTAGTTTCTTGCGATTAGTACTCTCAACCAAATCAATTCTTCAGTTTTATTTAATTAGTAACGATTTGATAATATTAGGGAACATGGGAACCCTAGTGTAGGTACTTTCATTATATTCGGTGTAGGTACTTTCCGCAATATTCTGGAAGCATTGCGTGTTGGGTGGCGGAACTTAACACCGCGCTTTCCCTCATTACCAGAGCGAAGAAATGAAAATATTAAATAATTAACTTTGCTTTAGTGGGAATCGAGCCCACAATATGTGGCGTTTACGTCCCTGCGATTGGCCTAATTAAATTAATGATAGGAATATTTGAGGCTAACAATTTACCTACCTAACTATTAACTTACAATTTGCAAGAGTTGGCACATATAAATCTTAATTAAATTTTACAAAATAATAAGTATTAAGTTATAAGGAATTTACTTGTTCAAAGGTTAAGATTATTTGTTTACTTCCAAACAAAAAAATATTGTGATTCATTTCGGAATTTTGTATTTCCATCGATAATGTAGCATTCATTTCATTTAAATTATATTATTTATCAAATATAAATTAATTCTTAATGAACCCGCTCCGCAGGCACTGGAAACCGGGCTTTCACAATTAAAATATATTCCCCCTAGTTTTTTTACTTCCACGCTGTATCCCACCCCAAATAGCAAGGAAGGCAGAGGGAACCTAATTTTAAGATACATCCTCTCGTAGTAATACGCATCTCAAAATTTTATAAACTTTCAATGTCGAATCGCGGAACTCAACGCCCCACCAATTCACAACTTTACATTTAAATACTTTTAAATTTCAAATACCTACACCATTATATTATTTAACATAAAGACCCCTTATTCTTAGGAGGTTCTTGGCTTCAACAGTGTACTCTTGCATTTCCAGTCGTGCGTGAGCACGCCGCAATATTGTTCCTTTTGTTGAGTACAAAGTTAATGCTGAAGTGCGACAATGCCTTTATTTTATATTGCTTGTGTTTTTAAGGGAGTTTCTTTATACGAGTACGTATGTATATTTATATAATGTACTTGAACTGGTAAATTTCTCTTATGTGCTTAAAAATCTCATTATAGAGAGCAATAACAAGGTAAAACTAGTAAAAACTTAACTTTTTAAAGAAATAGATAAATAATGTTTTTAAAGTATAAACAAATATAGCGAGATTTTATATATTAAAAATACAAATATTTAAATTTATATTTTAATTTCTTCGCTCTGGTGTCGAGGCAAAACGCGACGTTGAGTTACCCTACCCGCTGCCTACCCTACTGAGTACAGTGATACAGATTTATTCAAAATTACGCAAATTTTCCCCAGTGTTGCCAGATAGCGTCACTATTAAACGATAAGTGGTCAGTGGAGCAGCCTTGTGGGTATACATAACGGTTAAAATAAACTTATTTCTATTCATTTGGAAGTAAATAATAAAAAAAAATAAAGTTATTAAAAAAGATTTCTCACAGAACGTGGAATAATCAGTAAAATCCGGGGAAAAATGTCACGCAAAAATTAGAACGTCCGGCAATACTGATTTTCCCTCTCATTTTAATTGATTCAAAATATATTGATGAGTTTTTTACCTTTACTCTTTATGTTGCACATAGCAAGGCAGGCAGCGAGTACGTACCTAGCATCAACAACTCTCCGTTCTCCGCTTTCCTCTTGAATTCACGATATTTATATTAAGTTGTGGAACTCAATCCTGCGATCCATGATACTATTAACATATTTTTTGGCATTCTCTATAAACAAATACCTAACATTAAAAATCCTACATTCTCAGAAATTATAATAATATCTACATATTACTTAGTTAGCATACACTTATTTTTCATTCCTGTCTCAAGACTCAAGTACTGTGACTGTAAAAGTCGTCCGTGCGTCCGTAGCTCTTTTATTTGCCGCGAGCACTTCCACCCGCGACTGTTTGTTCTCGTTGCCGCCGCGCCGCGGTGTGTACTCAACAAAATGAACTTTCGATGTATTTTTCTGGTATTCCAAAATAAAATGTTTCAAATAAGATAGATGGTTTGGTCTTTTTTTTTTTCAAGTTATTTAGTTTTCGTTTTTAAAAATATTGTTTTTTAATTAATATAGAATGGGCAGAGAGGACATCACTATTAGTCATACATTTTTGTCCATTTTTCACCGCTTAACGTACAATGACTGCAATGAATTTTTAAATCACAATAATAACAACATTAAAATTATAATTTGTATAATATAAGTTATTTTACGTAGGTACTAATATATACAAAAACATACTATTGCAATCCCATGTTTTAATATTATTCTCTTTGTCAACAGTTCATAAACGCGCACGCATCACAGAAGTATGTTCCAGCCCGTCACCACCGGAAGTTACACAAGAAAGCAATCCTGCACAGACCCCACCACTGTCTACTCCTCCCCCTCGATCGCCTTCTGATCACGAACTTAACGTGGAGGAAGAACTTGACCATTCTGAACCTTCTCTTACGCCAGAAAATTTATCAATGAAGGAACAAAGACAAGAACATGAAGTCAAAAAAGAAGAGGACGAAAAATGGGAAAATCCAAATTTTAAATTCCGTCGCTCGAAACCCGAAGGTTCCATCGAATCTGATGATCCCACACCCTTCCAGAAATCACCAGTTGATGTTCTCATTAAAGTATTTCCGAAGCGCAGTCGCCAAGAGATCGACGCCATCCTTACAAGATGCAAAGGGGATGTTGTTGCTGCGATGGAAACAATGCTCAATGGTCCTGAACAAACTTATAACTTGACACCCGAGTCTTATATGCAGAACTATCAATCAAGGTCTGCCTTTTCCCCACTGTCCAACCAAAGTTTCAAATTTTCGCCTTCTAGACGATTCTTGACCCCGCCCTACAGTGGAACTAGGTACATGCCGACGGTTATAAGACCTCCTCCTGAATACCTGTCATCATTTCTGCCACCTACAGAACTGATGTACGGCAGGCAACTCCAAGTTCCATCTCCTGGCACTTCCCCAACTTCTGATAACACGAACACAGAAGGATTTTCCGATTAGTACTTAAAATATTGGACCGTGCTCTAAGGAGTGCGTGGCCATTATTGAACTTTGATGATTTCATACATACAAATGTATGATTTTTTTATCATTGAAAATTTATATATAGTAATAGAATTACAATATGAGCAACTAATGGTTGATTTGTGCTTATTTATATAGACCACTGTCGAAAAATTCTGGGTTGTATTTTACGAAAAACAAGAAAAATATGTAATGCCAAAATTGTGAAATTTAAAGGCAATTCTAATGTTAGTTTCGATTGCTGATGTGTAAAATATAATTAAAATATTAAAATAATATTATAATTAAAATATTAATAATTCACTGTACATTATATCGATATTTTCCATTAGATAGTATGATTTTAGTATTGGTAAAGTAGAAACTTACTTATAAAGTCGATCGATGTAAATATTTATAGATGTGTAGTTCTAGCTTTTATTATATACAACAAATTATTTGTATAATAAATAATCAATGAATATATAAATATCGTACATATATAAATATTTTAAATCTAATTACATATAATAAAAATAATAAATGTAGATAATAAAAGTTTTTTTTAATATTAATATCTTAATATACCTAAGCAAAAGATGACATCTTTCATTCGATTCAGTCTATACCTAATGTAAAAGTATATTATAAAAATCATCAATTATGTTTTAATTTTCTCCTGTTTTGAAGAGTATGGTTTAAATTAACCGATTATCAGTAGTTATAAAAAAATATAGGTAATGTTTAAAGTCATATTAGAAGTAAATGTAAATAAATGTATAAATGTAACACGTATAGTATGAAACACTCGGAAAATGAAAAATTGAAAATCCAGTCAGGTACTGGCCGATGCTTTATAATTTAGTTTTTTTCTAATAGTTAAATATACATATATACCTATTTTAAACAATTTTTGTTAATGAGTTTTATTTCATTGGTTTCAAAAATAAAGTATTGATTAAAAAAATCTTTTTTAAAAAAGCTTTCTAAAACTTTTTTTATGGTACTGTATTTTACAAATCAAGTCGTTTTACTTAATATCCGTGTTAGGTGGGTTGTACTAAAATTTTTAATCCGTTATTTTGTTGTCGTGGCCATTTTGGATTATCAACAATATTGATTAATAAGGCTTTATCATTTTGCTAGTTATCTTTTTTAACGAATAGACAAAAGTATTAAAGCTTACATCCTAGTCTTCAGTTGAAACATACATTGAATTAAATATAGATTATATTTCAAGGTTGTCTTTAATAATTTGATTTTGACCACGTTTATTATTATAAAATAAGCGTAAAAATATACATGTTTTAAATTAAGTTTAGATATATAAAAGAAAGCGTTAGACGCTTTTATGTAAATAATGAATGGATGACCTGTAATACGTAAATAATAATATAGTGAAATTACCTTAATAATAAATAGGTACCGCTTAAGATGTAAAAATAATTTGAATTTATATTCCAATACAATTTAGTATAGTATAATACTCAGTACTTATTTTCATAGATTTCTTCTTTGACTTTTTTGGGATCGCATCCGAGACTTATGATATCGTCTAATATAGGGTTTAAACTATTTTCAATATCTTCACGCTTTTTACTCATAGCAACGAAGAAAGAGGAAAGCTAATGCTAAAACAAAATCTTCCCTAATTTCTGAAAGAACTATAGCAAGAGGAGAGATAAAAATAATTTGAATATTTAACAATTTAAATTCGAAAATACTACATTCTCCTGAGAGGAATAAAATGTATTTCTATATAATTATCAAGTTTAGAGTCATTTACGAACCAATTGAAATAAAACAAACGCTAAATGCTTAGGGAAGTTTACTTAAATGTAATGTCAAAACTGCATTAAAATCATAAATAAGCCGTTTCTTAGATTAGCGTGCACGAACGTACATACAAATAGACAAATTGACAAAAAATTTAAATCATATTTTGGGTTCTATTACATTTATAAATGCCTAGTAATAGATTTTCTCATATACCTATCTTGAATGTACAGACAACGATCAGTTAAATATACCCTTATAATGAAATCTTTGTTTAATATTTTAAATAAGACTGATTCAGTGGTTTCAATGGAAAACCGATACGTATAGAATTTGTTTAAATCCTACCTTTCATATTTACTTAATTGTTATTCTCATTTGATACTGCTAAAAAATATTTTTTTTTGGTAAAAATTGTTAGTAATTAGAAAAAAAAAAATTGTCTTCATTTGAACAGTATTTCTTCTGTACTTTTTTTCTGTTTTACGAAACTATAGAAAATCAAAGCTAAATTTATAAATCCATAGAGAAATTATTATAAAAAGTTTGGAAATATGTATGTATAGAATAATCGTTTGAATGATTAAAGATACTTAAAGTTAGTGTTCAATAGTTATAGTCTAATAATTGATAAGTATTAGGTATATAAATTACATATATAATAGAGAATGTGTAATCCTTAGTAATAGATCGTTGTAAATGTATTAAATATGGATAATAAACGACTCTACTGTAAAACATCTTTTATTAAACAATATACCTGTAGGTAAATAAGGTAAATATTTTGCCGAAAAATCATTGAGAATTGTTAATATACTGGTTTAAATTGTTCTAATGATCACAAGCAAAACAGCAAATCTAATCTTATAGCGATGTAGGTACTCGTATATTTTATACAAGACCGAAAATATATAATATAAAAAAAATATATAAAATGTGATGTATAAATGGTCACAGAGCTTGGATAGCTTGCGAGAGGCGCGGGTTCATATCCTGCTACGAGTATATTCAAATATTTAATTGTTTTTAAAAAAGCATTTAACATAAGCAACATTGCTATGAACGAGATTTAGCGTGGAGCAGGAAAAAGTTTTCCCGCAAAATAGATGTATAATCAATTGATTGCTTATCTAAATGACAGCTGGTAGACATTTAGACATTAGCTTGCCATTTGCCAACACTTGTGGACGTCACGTTGCGTCGTGGCGACGTGACGTCTAGTTGACGTTATAACGGATGTCCTAGAGATCAAATTGCTTGTAGGTACTAGTGTTGGGCATTTCTGTCGGATGAATTTCGGAGAATTTAAAAGTAAATTAAACTCTATAAAAACAATTCTAAATTAAATATGTACATAATCGTAAGATTTCCCTTAGATATACTCGTACTAGAAGGTTATATAATGAAAGATCTAAAAAACTTTGCAGAAATAAATTCATCTGATATTATAATAACCACTCCTATATTACAAAAGATATTATAATATTGAAATGGTAACTATGGTTAGGTAAATACACTATATTTACTTTTTTAAAAATATCACTTAACAACAATCATATATCACAATAAAAAAAAACATCCATATTAATATAGAAATCTAGGTTATTCAAAGTTAAACAAATAATATTTAACCCTTTAAACACTGTTCTATCCCCAAATGTTCACAGTCTAACAGACAGACGTTAATGCTCTTGGTGCGACGGTCGAGTGACGTCGAGTTGACGGCACTGACCATCCTGAGGATATTCTTCTCATATCTTTGTCAATTTTTTGGCTTTTTAGTTTACTTTTTAGGAATGTTATTATTTATATAGTAAATATTTGGGGTTAGGTTGTTTACTATATACACCTAGTTATAAAAGCTTATACAAATTTAATCATATAGATATTCAAAGCTTATTTAAATTGATATGCGAATGATAGAGATAGATATTTCCATAAGTTTAAGTAGCTTATCATATAGTTAATCTATCTTTCTCTAAATCACTACTAATAGAAAGGTTATTAATAGTATGTTCCTGATGCTAATTTTTATTATTCTAGTCACGCAAATTGTTAAGAATGGATCTAGCAACGACTGGGGATAATTAAGAAACAAAACAAACGAAATATACTTTAAAATAATGATCATACAAAATATACGTAAAAACAACGATGAAAGAAAATGGATATCTGTAAAAATATACGGGTAAACATAGGTAAGTAAAATATGCAGTTATTTAAAAAAGTCCCATATTGGTAGTCATATTAAAAAACGTATAGTGCTTCCGCTATCCTTCCATCAATATCTCAAAATTAAATGAAACGTTAGATTCTCTCCGCCTACTTCGCAAGAGCAAGAAATGTATAATATAAAATAACTTATATGTATCCGCCATAGTGCATTTTAAGTATTGCAATAAATAAACAATATAACAACAATTACAAAGAAAATGTAGGCAATTTTATGGCCTTTGATCTGTCAGTGCATGTGACAACAATGAAACAACTCACTCGTTTACGATTTAGTCCAAGCTTACACTATTCATTTTAAACTATTTTAAATTCAAATATAAAAAGTCAATATAAATTAAACTATACGACTTAGAACTTAAAGTGCTATTTTAATTTAAAATTAACATTAGACTGTGATTTTCATCATACGTACAACCGTCCCATATTTAATCAATATTAAATAAATATATTTAAAGAAAAATAAAACTTATTCAAATAAAATAAAAGCGAATATTCTGTAATTTAAATTAATAATTTTTGTGATATATTTTGAATGATTTAAAAAAAAAGATTGTAAATCACTTAATCGTGTTTTGTATTAGCGGCACGCGGCTGTCACGTGGCGTAAACAAGATGGCGGCCGTCCTTCATTTAAATGTGACCGCGGTAATTGTTTGTTGGTTTTTAAATAGCATTAACGGTTCACAATTTGATTTGTGAACGCGTGTGAAAATTAATTTGTAATTTATAATATAAATAAAATTAATTTGTTAGCGTGAGTACCGTTTATAATCCTGTAATCAAATAAATATATTTCTTACATGCTAGAGATGCTATCAATTTCAAATGGAAAAGTATTAGGTATATTTTGACAGAACAATCTAATATATGACTTGGACGGTTATTTCCATAAACTAAGAGGAAAAAAGCGACCACAAAAATATCTGCCTTGCAATGTTTAAGGTACTGTTTTACGTAAAGCTTTTAAGTAAACGCAATGAAAAAATCTAAATATATACATCGTTTTTGCTGTATTTTGTACAAAATTCGTCACCTAATCGAAACATATACCTACCGTTATGAAATTTTGCAAGAAGTGAGAAATTGCAATAGCTACAGATGAAGAAAAAATACGAAAAATAAACTATATTAGTAAAATATATAGAAACATATGATTGTAGTTCATTTCACAAAAACTTAAATATGTTAACGTTTATATGTTGTAGGTACTTCGAAGCCACAACCGCTCTCAGGCACAACCGAGCGACTATGAACGCGACAGTTTGTGGATTCGATTCCCATTCGAGAATAAGAAATTTTAAAAAGGTACAGATCATAGATATCTCTTCTTCGTATAGAAAAAGTTCAATAATTAATGATGAATTTGGAGGCCATGTCTATGCAGCGACATATCTTCTCAATGTAAAAGCGACGAGTGTGAGTTCTATACTCTTTTTTTCTTTTTATAGAAAAAGGATAAGGCAAACGAGCGTTCGGGTCACCAGATGGTGATCACCGCCGCCCACGACTCCGTGCAGCACCAAAGGAGATACAGGTGCATTGCCGGCCTTTGATGTGGCTCACACGGAAGAATCAATTATTTGTATAAATACGAAGGTAAGTGAACATACAATAAATAATTCTAAATACTTACTTTATATAGAAGCTATGTATTTATAAAATACTAGCTTTTTCAAACCCATTCTGTAGGTGGATGGCATTGGATATTCTCACAAAGGAACAAAGCCCGAGTGCGGGTTATTGAGCAACTTTATATATAATTCAAACTGAACACTCGCCAAACGGATTTAGATTCTATACTCAGTTTGTTCGGATAGTGTTATGCAGAAGAGGCATTTTTTAAAAATAATTTTTGAATATTCACGTTATAGGTTAGGGAGAAGGAACCTAGGGTTAAGAGGCTCGTTCTCCACTTTCCTCTTATTTTCAGATATCGCGAGTCAAGAAAGTCTAAGCGCTTGTTTTTACAGTTACTCCCATTCTTTTTTTTTCAATCACATCCTGCAATATAGCAGATGAGTTGCGGGCAACAATACTTCATTGCAGTACACTCTTTTATGCTAACATTTTCGAAGATCGAAGATGTCTCGTTCCTTCTTAAGGCAGCAAATGATTTCAGGAATTGTTAGCTTGTTAATTGAGATGCTTTTGGAGCCTTGATTTATATTTTAGTTTTAGTTATCACTAGAGAAAGCAATTTCTTTATTTAGTAATGGGTTATCAAAGTGTTCATAAAGCTTCTTTTAACGCCTGTATATGGCCCATTCTCCATTTGGTATTTCGGCATGATTTTTTAAAAAATAACTTTGTTTCATACATGTTAATACAGAATATAAGTCAAAATTAATGATTGAATATTGAAGCCTCTTAATAAGGATTTTCACAGTTTTTCAACTCTAACATTACATAAAACCATCTCGAAGGCTATAATTCAATACTTTCTAACTTAGCTTCCACTATTACAATAAGTTTTGAAGCGAGACGCAGCTACGATATCAGTGACGAAAGAGAGAGATGAAAATTCCTTTGTGCCAAGTTTCAGGTTTCTGGAAGGAATTGTAAAATTTTAACGAAGTCATCGCGAACCGGAGCAAGTTCTTGCGGAAATGAAAAATGACGACAGAAATATTAGAAATACAGTTAAATTATATAGATATATGTAGGTACCTATTTTTTTTTGCTTCGCGATGTATCCCGGATATAGAGGGAATATAGTGTAGAGATAACCCGTAACTCATGCACCGCTCAATATTCGAGACATTGTGAGTCGAGTGGCGGAATTCATCGCCGCGCTTTATTTTTTTTTTGCTTTTATTTTTTTACTAGTAATTAAAGCAACGATATGGATATATAATCGTATAGAAATACGATTCCTACTCGGGGAAATTACTTATCTAATATTTTTATTAATGTCAAGCGCGGCATTCAGTTCCGTCACTCAACATAATGTCTTGGAAATACCGCGGAAATTGAAGAACGGAATGTCTTAACCTATGTTCCCTCTAGCCACCCAGCCGTAGTGTGAAGCTAAAAAGCAATTGAAGTATAAATATACAAATTAATATACACAAATGTACCTACCTACATTTATTTACGACCAAACAATAAATTCCATACATCTAACCCTCAACCACGCGTCGCGTCGGGTAAAAATTAATTAATCTATCATCATCGGTATAACGCGAAACAAAAATGGAGGAACAAAATATACAAGCGCGGAGCTTAGCGCGGTCAATAATAAAAATAATTACTGCGAGTGTCACTGACACGCCCGTGGCTATTACAACATGGATATTGCTTTATATTTATAATTGATTATTATTTTGTTTATTTGTAGGTATAGTGCTTGTCTCTATAAATAGAAATTTAAATATATTGAGAATAAAAAGAAAGCGTTAGTTAATTTAAAGATTTATTATATGGAAAAAGGAAAAAAGACGTATTTTTTAAGGAAAAATAAACGTATACTTATATGTAAAAATGCCTCTGTTTTAAACATAAATATACCTTAAAAATGAGACAAATCTCAACTTCACGATAAAGTCTTATTCTAATGTCTATCTATCACAAAAATCTAATATTAATAAATAAATTATATATTATAAATTAATGGAAAAAAAAACAAAAAAGAAGCCGTTTCCACAAACCCGACATGATCAAATATAAAATGTAGACGGTACAAGTATTGCGAATTAATCGAAACACAATCGAGTGCGATCGATGGGCGCGACGCTAAGTGGGTCACAGCGGCCGCGGGGTGTTACCACTGTGGCTGTAGACTGGAGGGCATAGACAGGGTTAAATTTACTTTTAAATTACTTATTTATTACAAAGTTAATACAGTAATTGTAGAGATATGTCCAGCAATGGACGAGGACAGGCTGATGATGATGATAATGATGATGAAATACAGTGAGTAATTATTGATAGTATCATTACGTTTTTTCCCGCATTATAAGTTAGACAGAGGAAGGTGTTGAATGGTGGAACTCAAGGCGCGCTTTATCTACGGACTGGGAAGTGAAGATCGAACCCACCATCAGTCACGGCCTCCATAATTGAATAATTTACTATTTTCGACGTATTTTTTTGTAGCCTCATACTGTATCCCGCACATAACAGAGTAGTAGTAAGAGGGAATTTGGGAACCTAGTATTCAGAAATTCCGTTCCCATTAAGACACTTCCGTTTGTCTCTTCCTACGGAATTCTGGAGTTATTACTGCATTGTTTTCAAAATATTAAATATTTCAATTCCCCGAGTAGTGCCGGAACATATAACCGTCGCTGCGTTACCACGGCCTCAATATAGTTTTATTAATATTTATTATTTTATTAATAGACTAGATAGAGATAATGGAATGGAAAAAATGGCTGTATGTAGAGAAAGTAAAGAAGATAGAACATTTTTAAATAAAACAGAACCATTTAATTATTTCATGTTGGAACCCTAAAAAAGATCAAAAATACTCTCCCACGCTGCACTCTGTAAACTGCAGCCGCAAGTGCATTGCACAACTTTTGTTACATTGTTTGTTTGAACTGTTGATCTTATTTTGATAAGAACGCTCGAGTAGATAGCCTATAATGGGGCTATCGATTTCGCCCCAAAGGATTGGTGGTTGAAATGCGGATAAAATGGAATTGATTTTTATCGTTTTGTGACTTTTTTGTTAGTATTATTTGTCTTTTTTTTTAATATATTGTCCTAAAATTGTGTGCACACATGTCATAGAGAAATGTTTTTACTGTGCATGGTGTATGAAAGGTACCTGTTAGTGGTTTAAGTTTATTTAGC
>FAPJ01024298.1:2544-20663 GCA_001485985.1 Heliconius ethilla aerotome | reverse complement strand
ATCGTTTACTCCTGGGACATCCTGTATATAAATAAATTGGGACCGTCGCGCGTCGTACTGCAGCGGTACGTATGACTGTAAAATCGTGGGTTGTGGGTTCGATTCCCAATCGGGGGAATTTATTATTTTTATTTACTCCCTCTCGTAACACGTGATCTACATGAACACGTGGTCGGATGCATCGTGAAGCTAAGAAAAATAATTGCATATAGCATAAATATTGCAATTTATCATTTTTATTCAGATGCATTTTTACACAAAAATGCATGTTGTAATTGTAGCTTAGTACAATGTCGGCCTGCACCTACATTATATTAATTGAAATTTCTCTGGCCCGCGTATACCCGAGTAGGGCAGGTAGACTGAACCTAGTGTAAAGAAACTCCGTTCCCTACGCAGCGTCCAATTTTCCAGACATTGCGTGTATAAGTAGTGGAATTCAACGCCGCGCTTTTGAACTGAAAATAATTTATTTATCCGAGTGAGAATAGAACCCACAACTACACACCTACTTTACGTACGTATTATCATTTACATCATATTCTAATCAATTCGCAGTATGAATAATTCCTAGATATCAATTCTATAAAAACAATGTAAATGGAGCTTACCTATTAATTATTTATAGATAATTTCAAAAGAATTTAGTATAAAAAAGCTAAATATGTACGGAAGCGTTCCACACAATTGGTTCTTCATTACGCCAAGGCCGACTCGCAATTAATTCAGTTCCTTTGTAATTTAATCGATTTTTTTAATTGTTTAATTTACGACATTGTAGACATATGGTTAGCCATCTCTGGTATATAGTGCAATGAATTTTAAAAGTATTTTAATGTTATATTAAGATAACATAGAAATCGCGCGTCGAAATTAAAAATTAATTACTTTATTTTCACATGGAGAAGGAGTCAGAAGATGGAGGCTACTATAAAGATCGTGAGTGTAAGAATCGATTAAAACACTAAAAATTCCCCAAATTCAATACATTGTGTGTTGAGTGGTGGTATTACATGCTGTACTTTCTCTTAATGGCGGGGGACAAAATCAATTTATTAATTTTGGAGTAATTATTTTATTATATATTAAAAATATTAATTTCTAGAATATAGGATTATAAATGTTATATTAACATTATGGTGAAAAAAAATACAGTCGAATTGATAACCTCCTTTTCTTACAGAAGTCAGTTAAAAAACCGTTTTGTTTCATTTACAGATTCTAAAGAATATTAATGATAATAAATTATTCTTAACTAAATTCAAATTTGCCTTCACATTAGTTTAATCATTTTTATTTTAGCATTCCTATATCAAATTATAAGAGACCATTAGAGCAACTAGGCTATGCATTACACATCCTGCCAACCTAATTTCAAATGAATTAGGTGAATTGAGAAATAACAAGACAAGACTTGTTACTTTTAATGTCAGAATTTCACTTTGTATTATTATTTTGTATTTTTTTTTATTTTATAAAAATATAATTTTATATGCTTAATGTGATTATTTTTATAATTTTGATATTAATTTTGACAAAACAGGTATGTAGGAGAACATGTTTGTTTGCAACATCCTGTGTGCCGAGGTGCCATTGTCAGCAATGAAACAGTGTCTGACTCTAAATGTGATGGTTGTGGGTTCATTTTTCTCAGGGGAACAGTTTTTTAGAAGTAGGCACTCTTCGCCTGCCTTACAAAAGACAGGATAAAAAATAACTGTGTAAAAAAACTCAGAGAAATGTGCAGATATCTGGAATGGAATTGGTCAGCACAATTCTTCAAAGTATGTTGTTATTTTCTCATGTTCAATTAAAAAAAAGAGACGAAAAATTTATGAAATCAAGTGAAATACATTAAACAGTATATAAAAAACAATGTTATTAATTTAGGTTGGATCTGATATGAATTGTATGATTTATAGCAAACAATATAAATAATCTGCTTAAATAATTTTCAATGGTACTTGATTTAATGAATTATTTAAACTATAGACTACAAGTTTAATTATATAACATTTATTGCTAGAATAATATTGGAAAATGTTGTGTATGGTCTAAGTATATAAAAAATTGAATTTAATTTTTATACTTATTCAAAGTGAAATATAAATTACGCAGAAAACGTAAAATAAAATATAATATTTACTTTTCGTATTGATTTAGTAATTCACTTTTAAATGTGAATTTACTCTTCCCTTTTAACACACGAACGAATTAAAACCGGTACAATATTTTTATAAGTGAACCCATTAAAATATGTAAAAACCATTAAGAAAAAGTACATTTATAATGATCATATGTGTTTCATTCGAGATTTCCATCGAGGTCAAGCTCAGAGAGGTTAAAAAATCGCAATGAAAGTCAAATAAGGCAAAAACGTTACCTTGCCCATTACTGGTTTGGACAACTTTAACTTTATACAAAGTACCCAAAGTAAGAAACTATAACACAAACTCACCTCAACTATAAGATTTTATCACAAAAACCAACGTTAATTTATACGACGTTGCAAAATGTATAAAAAACCAAAACAATCACAGTTTAAGAACAAGCTCATTACGAATTTTGCAATTACAGACCAAAGTTTCAATTTTCAGTAATTATCACAGTCATGCACAACTCACGATGTTATAACTTAGTGTTTTTAAAATAGTAAAACGAAATACTAACGAAATAAAAAAACGTAAACAAAACAAGTAGAAGCAGCGCCCACCAAACCCAATGACTAACCAAAGCAAACTGAAGTTAGCGAGAAGTCAATGATGAGAGTAAAATTAAAATGTGCGTCACAGATTATTAAATAAGCAAAGGTTGACTAGTATCTGTCACAGAGTATACAAAAACGACTCGATTGGTTTCATGTCAAAGTTACTCGATACCCACTTGCAAAAACTGCCACGTTAAAAAGGTAAGGTATATAATATAATGAATTAATATGTATAATAATTTATATAAAAAATATTTTTGGTTATTTTATTAGTTACGCATAAAAAACAATTATCGTGTTGCTTATAAAATATGCTTTATATTAATACGATAGATCTAAAATCGAGTTTATATTTTAGAACTGTTATATTAATCGATTCTATAATTCTATTTGTTGTTGTTGTTGTTGTTGTTCTTTAATTATGGCGATCCGAGCGTGCCAGTTCAGAACTAATCACTTCGCCAATATAATTCTATGAAGCGAGCAACAAATCATGACGTTTATTTTGAAGTACAAATACAAAATGACACTGTCATTTGAAACGTACGGTATAGCCATTTAAAAAATATATAGATTATTTAATTCAAAAAAATATATATTTGAGGCCAATCGGGGCGCAGGGATACAAGTGTGTGAATATAAACGCGGCTGGTTGTGGATTCGATCACAACTCGATTATTATAGACTATAAAATATTTATTTCAATTTAGATTTCCATTTCTTAGCTGTAGTGTCGAGGCAAAGCACGGCGTTGAGTCGCGCCATTCAATACATAGAAACAATTAAACTTAAACTTAACTCCAATATCTGATAAAATCACATATTGGAGTCTCTTTCCTCTGGTGCATAGCAGTATCTTTTTCCAACATCACTATATAGTAAATAAATCATATATATTTAATATAATATAAAGGATAATCAAATCTATTTTAGGTTTTTACATTAAGAACATGTCACGCCATCTGTTATCATATTGCGAACTGGTTATGTTATGTCGAAATTGTAGTGTAGGCAAATAATTTGGTATTTTTTTTTAATAATTCTAATTACAGAACACATTTACCAAAGGTTTTAATACTTAAAAATTATAATTATGATTTAAATTAAACATAGTTCCTCTTCATTCGTTGAAATGTTATCGGGGAAAATAACACACAAGCATACTTTTGCTTTCAAATGTAATATTACGTCGGCTTAGAGTATTAACCTGCTAAATCCATAAAGAAAAAATCTCTTACATATCTTTTACATAATATTTTTTTGTAGAGGAATTACAATTCGCGTCTCTTAGAAGCCCTCCAATACGGATTAAATTTGGAATGTACATAAAAGGTTCGTGTTCCTTGTAAGTACGTTTAAATTTAAAAAATGTTTTAAAAAAACATCAGGTTAATTTAAAAAGATCAAATAATGAAAAAGAATAAGATTTTATATAATAATTGTTAAGGGAATAATTGAAATACTATATATGCAAACTATTCGTTTATTATTAATATATTCATATTTTACATTTTATTTTGAGCTGCACTATAATTACATATCGACTTTGTATATATTATTATAAATATATTAATGGTCAGTTCTTTGTGCCTTCAGTTAATGTTTCTTTGAAAGTCTGTAAAAAAAATTGTAATGATTATTAATTTTAAAAAGCCTGAAGCTGTATTTTAGCTTGTTTTTTCTAAATAAAAAAGCAAAGAAAATATAATTAAAGACGACTTTGTGATCTTTGCGCTTTTAAAGTGAGAAAACTTAACAAAATTTCGAATAACAAAAAAAAAACAATGTTTTGTACTCCTTATTCTATTATTGGTATTAGGTATATGTTTTTTTTATAATTTAAATTTTTAATTTGCTTGACTCGTAAAGTAATTTGTTGTTATAAGACAAAAACTAACATCTACATTTATATTCATAACAATAATAATAATTACAGACAAAATAATATAATTGCTTTTAATGTTTGCAAAATAAATGGTTCATTAAGATATTTTCCTGATCTTAATACGCAATGAGTTATTTTAATTACTTTAACTAAAAAAATACCTGAATTTAGGTGAAAAACGACGTCTTCTAGCTTCAATGGATTGGAGTGCTGGCTTCTCCTTAAATTGAAAATGTAAAATTTTACGTTTTGTATAAAATTTCATAGTAAATAAAATAAATATTTTTTTGATAGAATGTGAACAAGATAAATATAAAATAACATTTTCATGAAACACGAAAATTCTGACTTCAAACCATACTCTGGGAAATATTTAAATAAAAATAAATTAATGGGAAATATTTGATTGATGTAAAATATATATGATAGCGGTGGCTGTTACAGATAAAAAAAGTATAAATTTATATAGTAAAAAAGAAGCCACTGTCCCATTTAAGAGACATTGCGAGTTTGGTGGCGGAACCACAGAGTTAATTAAAATAGTTCATATTTTTGAGTAGGAATCGAACCCACAATTGACTCATTTACAATCAGTTCCTATGTGCTGCTCCATGACGGCCTGAAATAATAATAAACATTACTTTTAATTAGTATGTTAATATATTTAATTAGATGCTGTTTTATTGTTACCTCCTCTTCAGCAGCACCTTTAGGTGGGCCGTATTCAGCGAATCCAGGGGGACCATATTCAAGAAAACCAACAGGTTCTTGTTCCAAAGCACTAAAAATATGTTTGAAATTTTAATTAAGTTTTGTCTGATTTCCCCTCTTTGTATTATTTAATTAAAAAGAAAAACACAATATTTTCACATAAATAACAGTAAAGTATGCATTCACGTTTACATTTTTTAATACTATGAATCGTATGTCTGAGGTTCGTATTTGTAAAATCGATTTCCATTCTCAGATCGATCTTGAGATCCTCGTTTCCTTCATAGATATAATTTATTAATGAAAACGGCATCTCTAGATCGACCTCAGAGTTGAGATTATAAAAACGGGCTTTAACTTTAACGGCTTCAACTTATTTGATGGACTTTAAATTAATCTTTCTAAATATCTTAGAAAAAATATAATAGTTACCCAGATACAGACACGTCGCTAACAGCTTGACTTACTTCGGACTGAAAATAAAGATTTTTTCTTAGTACGATTATTTAATACAAAAACAATACTTTTATGAAAAATAGTAAAAATATTACCTGTAATACTTTAACTTCATTTTCTATACTGGCGATGATATCGGGAATGTTTTGGGCGGATACAAGACCACCTTCATTTACTGCTTGTGACAATTCGGACTGAGCTACTTCTGACTTTTCATTGGACTGTGATTCATTGACTTCCTGTTTTTGTTCTTGTTGACTAACAGCTTCTAGGTTGGATGACTCTTGGGATACTTGTTCAGAAATTTCTTGCACTTGAGATACTTGGGAAACTGGCTCCACTTCTACTTGAGATACTTGTTCAGCTTCCACTTGAGATGCTTCAGATACTTGGGATACTTGTTCAGCTTCCACTTGAGATACTTCAGATACTTGGGATATTTGTTCAGCTTCCAATTGAGATAACTCAGATACTTGGGATACTAAGACATCAGCTGGGGTAGATTGGGATTCCTCAATAGCCAGTAGATTGGCTTCACTACTTTCATTTACAACTGATTCAGTTGATCCTTCCGAGCTCACCACATCTTCAGATTGTAAGATCTCAACATTGTTAACTTCAACGTCACCAGCGTTTTGGGAGATTTCAGAAACTACCACAAGTGGCTCAGATACAGTGCTCTTCTCTTCAGCGAAAGATGCAGTAACTGCTTCAGAAGATTGTTCTACGTTAGCTAGAATTTAATAAATATATCTTTAAAAAAGAAAATTTTCTTAAAGTAATTGAAAAACACGCTAGTTAAAAATACGATAATTTGGCGATCGAGTGAAATTCATTTAGTGCAATTAAATAAAAATTAAATTCAGATTTTTTTTTTCTTTGGGCGATTTAATTATGACTGAGATACTTCTGACTTTTCATTGATCTGTGACTGACTACCTGTTTTTGTTCTTAAACAATGTCTTTCTTCAAAGAACATATAACAAATAGTTGTAATAATCCAATGTATTATTAATAAGTAACATTTCTATATAATTTAATACCTTCAGAAGCGATCTCGGCTTGTTGCACTACGGCTTCTTCTTTAATCTTAATTTGTGCACCAAAGCTCTGCTCGACATCAACATCTGGGAGACCTTGGCTGATCAGATTTTGGGAGACCTCTTGGACTATTGGTGGTCCATATTCTCTCAAAAAATCTGAGCCTGATGCTTCTGAGCCTTCCAAGATTACTTCTTTCGGGCTTTCTGACGATGGTTTCTGGAATTACAATTTTATTATGTTTCCTTTAATTTTAGTAAAATATAGTTTTATTTTTAGTTTAGATATCTTTGTTCTATCATATTTCGGAAAATGTTTCTTTTAATCACAAACTATTTTGTTTTTAAGAAATATAAATATTTTACCAATTCAGAAGGTAAATAGAACGCTGGTCCTTGTGGCCTCCATCCGCTCGGCAGGTATGGTCCAGAACCTCTGGCGGATACTGAAGCTACGACGAAAAGTACTACTGCAAACATCTGTAAAAGAATAAGAGAATTCTTATATAGAACAAAAAAAATTCTTATTAGGATCAGCTAATTAGGATCAACAAAATAAATGGAGGAATTTGTCTTTACATAAGTATGCAAAAATTTCAATTTTATATTAAACCAGATTCCAAATCAACGCTATAATGGGACTACTTATTACTGTAAAATATTCCAATGTACAAATAATACGATAAAAACTATTTATAAATTTTAAAATATTTATAAAATAAAATAATTGTATTACCTTCATGTTGTTCAGATATTGAGATCTTCGAAAATGAGATGCGAATGATGCTGTGCTATACTGGGAGCTGAATTTATACTAAATACGGCCGCTATTAAAAAAATCAAACAAACCAAGGCTTACGGTAAATATTTGAAAATTAATTAATTATGTTTTGCACTTTACTATGCGAATTAGAGCGATGCTCAAGGACAATGTATACCTATGTGATATAAATTAGATTTTTTAATTTTATAGCGAATACCCCGATAGGCAGAGATAACCTAAGTACTATTAAGATACTCTGTTTTTCATTTTCTGACCAATTTTCGAGACATTGCGGTTGAGCGCACAACCCAACTCCACGCTTTGTCTTTTATAAAAGTTATTCTTATGAATATTTAATTAGTTAAAGAATATGCCTCGATTGTTAATCCTAATTGTAATATTGGGTTTTTTTCTGTTTAGTTTTATGCATTCGCGATTTCTGTTTTTTTTTTAAATAATTTTGTTATTTAAAATCTCACTTGCGTGACGCAGTCGGGAAAAAAACGTAGTGGGATAAAATGTTTTTTTTTTTAAACTTAAAGTAGGTGAAGGTGACCATAAGTATATACCAACAGATTACATATAATCTTAATCTTCAAATAGTCTAGTCCAAATTTTAGAATTATTCATGGGTAATATTTAAATGCTGCAAATGAATTATTTAAATTTCCTCGATCTGGTTAAAAAACAAAGCACGGTGTTGAATCCCATTGGTTAAAATTTTAAGTGCCCTAACACTAGATTCCCTTTGCCTACCCTGCTGCCATATAAAGCGCGAAGCTAAAATAAAACATACAAGAATTGATCTTAACAATCGAAGTTTAATTTTATAAATATAATAACTATATTTGTCAAAAGCTAATTGTTAATTTAAACAGAAATCCTCAGAATCGTATAGGCACGTAATACTAGATGAATGAAGGCAAATATTGGCAGATTTCACGATTGATTTGTTTGACATCGATAATGGGTGACACAACGCGATCAAACTCAGGACCAAGGATAAGGAGCATACATACAGAAAAAAAAAATCATTATTATATATAATTTGTCCTTGATCCTACCATTTAATAAGCGTTATGAAAAAGTTTCCGAATAAATAAAAACATAGGAATATTAAAGGTTTTCTCTACATTTCTATCGACCGTAAGGATATTTATGAAGATTTTAAACAAGAGTAAGTAATTTTAGAGTAATATTAATATTCAATATTACTAAATAAGTAAAATATCACATTATTTTTATATGCTTCTTTCCAAGTATGTGAATGAAGGAGAGCTGTTAAATACTATAAAATGTTGAAAATAAAAACAATATTTACATAGACATAGCATTCATTAATAAATAGATGTATGCCAATGAGAAAGATGAATCTTCTCATTTTTTTGCAAACTGTCGATATAACAGGTTGTTTTAAGTTTTAATCCAAATTAGTTTTTATAATATTTTTTTTACTAAAAAAAATAAAACCATTATTTTTCTTCATGGTGGTCAAATATGATTTTTCAAATCAAATATATTAAAATATTATATTGCCGTCAAAACCAAATACTATTTTTTAAGCTTATGTATGTGTACGAATTAGATCAAAATAGAGTTGTAATATTTTCTTAATTAATTGATTGATAGGTATGTATAGAAACAAGTGAAATTGTTACTGTTACAAGTGAAACTGTTACTGTTACGTGCTGACTACGAAAGATGTTGAAAATAAAAAATAATCCATTTTAAAAACAAATAAAATTATTTATTCGAATCATAAATAAAAAGTATATTGTTTACAATATTACAAATTAAAAGCAAAGTGACATATTTAAAATGATAAAGAAACATAATTTTAGTCAGTATCCAGAGCGGGCCTCCTGGCCGCTCTTGTATCCGTTTCCGTTGCTTCGGGAATTAGGGGTGCTATCATATCCGTTTCCATTGCTTCGGGAGTTAGCGTTGCTATCATATCCGTTCCCGTTGCTTCGGGTGTTAGCATTGCTATCATATCCGTTGGAACGGGTTAGATCTTCTGAATCTTCATAAGATATTTGGGGTTTGAATCCGCGTTCGTCAGCTTCATAACTTACGGTCTGCAACAAGGAAGTAGATTTTAGTAATATTACTTAACTTTTTTTACGTCGGATTTATATATTTATATATATAATATTTTTAAAAAATGAACATTAGAAAAAGATATTTTTATATTCATATTGTAAGGACAAGTTTAATACTGTGTAAAGTTGTATAGAATAATATTAAATCTGAATGAATTAGTTTTTCTATCTATTAATAGTATATTATTAATGGTACCTACTATTAATAATATTTTAAACAATTGTACCATGAGATTAGAAAGGCTTGTTAAACAAAATGCAGACACAAGATTTTAAAATAAACTAAAGCCAATAGCGTAGTGAAGGGTCACTAAGTTTTTTCTATCGCATTGTTATGTATGATGTCACAATTACCTGTTTTCTACCATCGGGTAACACTACATGATATTCTCCTTGCGCCCTTTCCTCTACTCTCTCCTCATGATGGCCGAAGTCTGTGCCTTCACTGAAGTCACTCACCATATAACCGAAGTTGTAGTTCGCTGGTTCCTGTACACAAAATAAAGTATAAGTACTATTTTTTTTTATTTACTATGTTTTTTAGAATATTTAAACTTTTAAAAGTACTTATGCTTTGTTCTGTGTTTTTCTGATCAAAGTGTTTTAATAATGATTTTTGATGGAAAAATTAAATTATTTGTGTATGAAATGAACTTGGTAATTTTTAGAATGGATAACAAATAAATGAAAATTTAGTTATAATTTAATGAAATTATATTATTTAATGAAAAAAGCATAATTAATTATATATTAAAATGCTAATAATGATGTTATTAAAACGTCAATTGAAATAACGTTCGACTCACCGAGTTTACGTCTATGGCATTTCTAGCGAAATCAGCCGAATTCTCATCGTAGCCCTGTACTTGACCAATTCTAGCTTGAGTATGATCGTGGGGGATATTCCTAGAATTTATAGACAACTTTATATATATTTTTCACCCTATGTAGGCAGTAGGGTAGGTACCCTATGTAGGCAGGGAGCATAGTGATAAAATATTCCGTTCTCCATTCCAGTGATATAATATAGCAAACAAATTCTTCAACTTTATAATATTGGTATAGAAAAAAAAATCTCAGAATATTACAAACCTGGCGCCACCACTAACATGTTCGTGGCCGTTAGTTGCTGCTGCAAAGTTTCTGGCAGCTATCACTTGAGGTAGCGGACTGGCTCCTGCTGGTCCTTGAGGGTACCCGGCATTGCGGTTTGATGGAGATGGCGGTAAGTAGCTGTGAATTTAACATTTTTATTAAAATTGGTAAAAAATAAAGTATAAGATAATCTGGCTGATATTCATTGTCAAATGACAATATGGTGATGAAATGAACGGCACACTTCCAGTTGTGTGTTTATTTTTCAAATCCAAAATAATAAAACTCAATTTGTTAAAAATATGAAATTTTCTTGATTTTAGTTTTAGATGACTTCAAATCCGATCTTCATATAGCATCCAAATAAATGTATTACTTTCTGTTGTATTTTTAATATGCACTGTAGTGCAATTATTTAGTTAACACCAATACTTAATAATCATTAAGTGAATACAAAAGACATCAACGCGCTCATTATTTTAACTAGATATACTTATAAATACTTTAATATAGTTTTTTTATACAAAATAACAGCATAGCGATTCTATAGAAAAGCTATCTAATGCTTGAAAAATGTTTTTTTAATATATACGAATATTTTATAAAGTTCTATTTTCGTTTACTGTACGGTAGCGCTCTTAGATCCCATTTGATACAGTCATTGTTTATTATAACTTCTTAACATTAAAAATTGTTTCATTGTTATTTATTACTCAGTTTTTATTGTTAAAGTAAATATGTTGATACTTTTATATATTTTTTGTCAATGTAATTTTTGTTTATTTTTTTAGCTTCATGCATGTAGAAGGGTAGGCAGAGGAAGCCTAATGTTAAAACCCTCCGCTCCCAACTTTACACCGAAACATTGCGTGTTTATTATTATTATATTATTGCGTAGATTTGAAACTATTAAATATATCATTTCCTTGAGGAGGAATGGAACCCATAATCTGTCAGGTTTACAGTCACACGCCTGCGCCGCGACGGCCTGATATTTTTTTGCTAATTATTAAAAGGTTAGGTAAGATTTTAATCTTTTACCTGTTTGATGGAGGAGGCTCGGCTAAAGCGATAGCCGCGATGAATACAACAACAAAAATAGTCTGAAACAAAATGAATCAATAAATACAATTTAATTAATTTTAATATTATTATTATTATTATTTATTTTTTTTAACAATTTTTTTTTATATAAGAGAAACATTAAAGATTAATTGGTAACATAAATTGGTAACTTTTTTCCCTTTGTAAATAAACAAAAAATGATGGTTAAACCCATGAAATCTCTTTGACTCTTTGCCTACTTCAAGAAATTCGAGATTTCATTAACGAAAATCAAAAAAGTATTACAATTATTTAACAAAATATTAATTAACAACGCAATTAACAATTAAAAGTACTAAAAGTAAAACAAAGAGAAAAGTTATATAATACATTAAAATAAGCTGTTCTATAGAATATTACGTAACTCACCTTCATATTAGCAGTTGACACACAAGTGATACAAGTGACACGAGAGACAAGTGATGCTCATGTCCTAATTCGAAACGTTTTTATACTGATACTTATTTAAAGGTAGGGGTGAAAAATTACTCTCATTATCCATATAATAGACGAGCTTTCAAGGTAGATGACGACTGGAACAATAGTTCTGTAGAGCCGCAATATGTGTTCTTTTTAAATAAATTCTAGTCATCAATACATTGAAGAAATATAAAAATATATAATTTTAGTAAGAAATGTATAACATTTTTTTTAGCTCTTCGTGTTATCTATACTGATATTATAAAGCTGGGGCGTTTTTTAAATGGACGCGCTTACCTCATTTCGCTAGAAACAAAACTCTACTGATTTGGTTTAAAAAAAAAAAGATTTATGTTGAATTGTTCATTTATCGATAAAAATTAAAAGGCTATATCATACTATTAACGATAGGAGTTATAGTAAAAGCTAATGAAACGAAATTTTAATTTAATTTTAATTGTATTTAAATACCACATTCTCTCTGTCTTTTCATATGGGATACAAATTTTTGCCCTACTTTAATTTTGTTGCCTTATAAAATTTTTTAACAATCAACGACTCTACATTTTTTCCTATTCGCGTATAAGGGTGTACGTAAGTCGTTGCGTCGTGATCACGGTTTCTTATGTATTTTTGCATAGTTAAGGTCGCTTTAAAAATAATATTATTAACAATAGATGTACATGTGTAGGTACATCTATCAAGCTCTTCACATATTAATGCAAAACATCTAGGGATACTAGAATTTAAAATTATATATTTAAAATTATAATTATATATTTAAAAAAATCTATATCTTAGGCCGCTGTGGCGTAGTGACATATCGTGTAAATGCGAAGATTGTGGGTTCGATTTCCAATTAGGAGATAGCACTATTTTCATTTCCTCACTAGGGTAAGAAAACAAAGCGCGACATTGAGCTCAGCCACTTAACACACAATGATTAAAAAATAGAGCAGGGCATGGTAAACAACGTTTCTTAACATTAGGTTTCCTCTGTTTACCCTGCTTTTCGAAAAAAAACGCAAATAAGCCAGAATAAATTTTAAGCATAATATAAACTATGTAAGTAAAAAATCAAGAGGGTGCTTTAATTTTTAAAGATGGATGAAGTTCACAAAAAACCCTTTTGATGATCTTATATTCTATTCGATGGCCCAGTGACGTTGTAACGACTAAATCATTGTTTTTGGATTTACACAATTTTTTACAATAGATATTTTTTTACAAGGGATAAGAGTCACCTTAAAGGAGACTGCTCATATTTTACACTGTATTAAAAATAATTATGGATTTGAAAGCTCTTAATTATAGCAAGTTCTTCAGACCACCTGGTGTCATACCCAAAGGTGTAGTTTATAGACGTAACGTTATAATATTCCTTTTTTTAATATTTTAGCTGGACTGTTGCAGGCCAACACAATATGTTTCATTAAATTGTATTTAACCAACTAACTATAATTTGTTTATTAAATGGAAGCTTTGAATCTGTTGTTACAAACCAGGTTAATGACGATCAAGTTAATTAATCTAAATTTTTTTAAAACTGATATTATTCGACTGTTAGTTAACCTATTAATAACAAAGCAATACATAATGAATAAACTTAAAGCAACACGCAAACGCAACAAGCAATATGCAAATATTTGTGTTCTTGATTCAAGTATTAAAATATTTCGATCCAAATCAGCACGAGTTGCCGTTATTTTAAGAACTTGAAATATATTTTACAGTTATTTTGGAATAAAAGGAAAAAAAATAAGAGGTTAAGAGAAATTATAGGTAACTATTTTATTTTTTTAGGACTCTCTCCCTCTAAAATGTTAATCGAGTGACGGATCATATCCCCACAGACTAGGTGATGTACACCAGATATGATGACGGGTAGGGGAAATTGATATGATGACGGGTCAGCGACATTTGTTTTTTTGAGAAAAAAATCATATTCTTTAAGAAAATTTAATTTTAAATTTTTGTGCACTAGATATGCAGATTCTAAGTACGCGTTCACTAGTAGTGGTACGATATATAAGTAATTACGAATCCATCACTAATAATATTTTTGTATTCCATAAAATTAACATATTCAAGTAATCTTTTGGCTATCATAATTTCTTATTAACAATAATAATATTACTTTGCAATAAAAAAATGTGAATACATACAATTTGTATAAAGTTTAAGTGATTTGCTTGTATATATCTTTATACATACAAAAAAAGGACTTCTAAACTAAACCTATAGGCAGTAACTTAAACAAGACTAAAAAATATAAAATAATAATTTTATTATTTTACAGTAAAGATAATAATTGATAATCTTTCATCAATTGATTGATCTTTACTAGACTTATACATATATTTTTTAAATTCTGCTATTTTTAGTATTAGCCCCAATATGGCTATATTTTTTAAATGATTAGCATGTTTTGGTGTATTTAGCAATGCTCTATTAATATCAATGTGCCTTGATGCTTTGTTTGGCAACGACAGAATCAATCAATCAATCAATCGGCAGATAATAAAAACCACAAATAAAAATATATATTTATATAAAAATCATTTATTTACTTGTAAAATATAAATTTACATCCAAAGCACTTAAGCCCTACGAGGTACATTTTTTTATACATTTTTTTCAATTTGCTACAAAAAATAAATTAAGTGAGTATTAACACTAGATTAGTTTTCGTCAATATAATTAAAATCGTTAAAAATATTAAAGGTTGAACGAAAACTTTGTCGTTAACATTTGCACAAAGAGACATCAATTAACACTTAACTTACATTAAATACACACAAATAAGCACATATGTAGTAATTTAATATTGATTAAATGGTAATTGACATTTTTGAGTGCGGCTATAAGTCAGTCATGGCACGCTATTATCGTCTTTATTTATATTTTTAATAAGGTCCATCTCCAGATCGGCTGAGATCAGATGCATTTTCATCATACCCTGATCGTGCTTCCGCTGGCTCCACAGAGATCCTCGGTTTGAATCCACGCTCGTCAGCTTCATATTCTACAACCTGAAAAAGTATTATAAAATTTATTTCATTTATTTATTTGACATACAATGTACCTACTATCTTATATTATATTAATGATATAAAACTGTCTGAACGACAGTCCAAGCTACTAAATTTAGAAGGAAAGTGGAAAACCGAGAATAAAATGTAGATGTAATTGATTCACCACGATTGTTGTGAGTTTAATCCGAATTTTTCACAATTAATTAACTTTAGATATATTTTTAGCCGGTTAATATAGCATAGCATATACCTTGTAAGATATGTGAAAATATCTAAAATTATCAATATTTAAAAACGATTTTATAAGAAATTTAAATAACTTACCTGTTTAGTTCCATCTGGCAACACTACGAAATAAGACCCTTCAGCTTTATTGTCTTGCCTGGACTCTGTATGACCGAAGTCACTTCCGCTGACAAAGTCATTTACTTTGTATCCGAAATCGTAGTTGGCTGGTTCCTGTACATTATTTTAAATTACAAAATTTAACAGTATATTTTAACAATTTAGATAAATTTATATTGATACAGAAATGTAACATTTTATTGATCTGGTATGAGACCAGATTCACATGTTACGTTCAAATTCCATTTAAAGCACGTTTAGACTACCTTATTTGAGTTTTTCTGCGCTGACAAAGAAACAATTTTTATTGATATCACTGTATTAAGAGTTTAATAACGTTCATTAATTTAATGAAATATGAGAAAATATATTTACTTGATTTAATAATTCGTCAAGAGCATTCCTTGCATAACTGTACCCTTGGTTGGAAAGTGAGTATTGGTCTGGAACACCGTATTGGTCTGACGGCATTGAATCTCTGGCTGAAGGTACACCATATTTGGGAGATGGAGATAATCTACAAAAGTAGTAAATAAATGATAAAAGTAGTAAATAAATGATAAAAGATTGCTTTTGTTACAAAATATTAATCAATTACAATGTTAATATTGAAATTATTTTAATTAAACAAACCTGGTCGTATCATATGAAGAAGAAAAGGCATTATTTTTTAAATTGATTCTGGCTTCAGGAGGTCCATATTCAGAGGACAGGCTTCGTTCATTTGGCACGCCATAAGTTTGAGATACGGTTCTGGAGCTAGGAAGGTAAGATTGAGAAACTGACTTTGCTTTAGGAGTGTAGGAATCAGAGCTTCTAGTATTAGGTACATCATATTGAGAGGACAGAGAAAGAGAAGTGCCAAAGTTTACAGATCCAGAGCTTCTTGATCCAAAGGAAGATTTAAAATTCCTCGTAGTTACACCGGATGAAGGCTTATTTTGTTTAGTACGTACAGAACTGTCACGGGATAAAGGACTACTATTTTGGGCGCTCCGCAGTCCAGGCAAGTATTTTTGGGATGTTGATGAAGATCTTTGAGGGGGTGTGAAAACATTTTGTGATGAAGTTCTGAATTCCTCGGAGGGATTTGATCGCAATTGTGGGGGACCATATTGGATTGACGGGGACCTTTGAAGGGGGGTTCCATAAGAATCTGAAGGAAAGTCTCCAATGGTGTCATACTCTTCAGAATCTGCTCTCAACTGAGGAACACCATATTCTTGAGATAAACGGGTGCTTGGTACGTTTAAGTCAGATAATTGGGAGGGAACTCTATATTCTGCGGAAGGAGTACTTCTAAAACCTGGAGGTCCGTATTGCTGTGACAGGCGAGCACTTGGGGCTCCATATTCTTGAGAAATACTGGACCTCAATGATGGGGGGCCATATTCTTGAGAAGGGCTTGATCGTAATCCTGGTTGGCCGTATTCTTGGGATATAGTGGATCGGGACGACGGAAAATAGGAAGCTGCCGAGGTTCTTGAGGATACAGAATCATGCTTTTTTTGGCTCCGAGCATCAGCCACTGGTACGCCATACTCTTGGGACAGAGATCGTTCTGCCTCTAGATTATAGCCGTGATCGTGATCATGACTAGACCGAGCTGCTGGGTACCCATCCCTAAAAGACAAAACAAAATAAAATTGTATCTTTAGCTTAGATCTGCTATATTATATATATTTTTGTAAAACTTCTACTTACCCTACAGGTGGTTCTGCGAGTGCAATTGCTAATAAACTGATAAATATAAAAATCTGTAACAATAGCATTAGTTAATACATTTTGTAAAATTCCCGTATTAAAATTAACATTCTGTCAATTAAATTTACATACCTTCATTTTTTTCTACGTTTTGTATCTGTAAAAGTAACAAAATATAGTTTAGTAAAGTTAAGGGGTTAACTTCTATAAAATATTTGTTTTTCATGTAAAGTATTTTCATTTCAAAGCCTCTTAACAATTCCTCTAAGCTTTTTACCTGATTCAAACCTGTGTCTGTCGCTACTTCACTGATAGACAAGTGACCGTTGAATGGTATCATCCCAATAACATACCACTATTTATACTAAATCTAATTTGACAATAGTGAATCCTGGGCAAGGTAAAAATTAAGTTCTTGAAAGTAAACGCATTCAAATTTCAATCCTATTGCTTTTAAAATAGAGACGGTTGTTCATTTGACCGTCGATTTTTGAATTTTGATACATAGTGTCGACACTGACTGAACTAGATGTACTATTGTTCAAATAAATCGATAGTTCGCGTATAATGCTACATTAGCGTTGCGTGCGCTCGTAAGTGCCTCGCGCTAGCACTTTGCGGTGTTCGTACCTTTAATATGCATAGATTATGTTAAGATATTTCAATTTATTATAATTTTACTTTATAAATAAATAAATAAATCAGCTTCACGCTGTATCCCGCACGCCGCCGGATAGGCAGAGGGAACCTAG
>FAPJ01024283.1:411-11536 GCA_001485985.1 Heliconius ethilla aerotome | reverse complement strand
GCCATAGTAACTTCAGGTAAGCAATTTTTCTTAAATTGTATTGATGTTTTTTTATATCATATAATAATAAATCATATACATGCTCCGCAGCATCATATTAATTTATTTTTATTTTTTATATATTTTGTTTTATTTTTAAATATTGTTTATATTTTTTTTCCCTTTTTTACTGAAAACTTAAAAATATAATTGATGCTAAGGCTAGGTGCATCGCGATGAATTTTGTTATTAATAACAGTGTACAGTTAGATATAGAGGGAGCAGTGTACGTCAGAAAATCGGGATATAATGGGTATGTAGGGGGGAATGGAGGGGAGGAGGGTTTTCTCCCAGGGTGTGGTCCCTAGTAGTAGTGTCTCCTATATTTGCTTAAAGATCAATAATATCAAATAATAATAATATTATTAAATATTAATGATATTTTTGTTATCTTTTCTGTAAAAGTGGTGGGGAGAGGAAATATAACTGCATTTTCCCTCCTTCCCCTTCCCTGACCTATACGCCCATGCATATTTGACTGCGCATGCCCACTGCCACTGCAGATGCAGAATTGCAACTGCGCATGCGAATATCTGCAGTGCTGCACATGCGCCTGGCACATCTCTTTGTCTTCGATGGTGCAAGGCGCAGGCGCATTTTAATGCTGGCGTCTGCATTATTGATCGACGCCATATTGCGATATGACATGACAGTAGCCATTGCGAGAATATTCTATAGTTTATAAAAGTTTTTTTTTATTATTTATTATTTATATTTACTTCATTTATTTTTATAAATATTATTATTTATTCTCAACTCAATATAATGTAATATTTAATTACTGAATAAAGCATTTATTTATTTATTTATTATTTTGTTTTTGCCATCAAAGATAAACCCTGATATATTTTGTAGGGCGTGTCTGTGTGCTGAGCCCCCACTGGCAGGCCTTGAAGATGCTACGAACACCACGGCTTAAACCACATATTGTATTTATCAAACCACCACCACTAGAGAGATTAATTGAAACTAGGACAACTGCTAATGCTCGTTCGACTTTTGACAAGGAGAGTTCCAGAGCTTTTACGGTTAGTATACATACCTACACACATGCACAAGCTGATACCCATTTTTACACATACATGCATATACACAGGCACACACGCATGAACGCACACATATATGGGCACATGCGCACGTGCACACACACACACACACACACACACACAATAATAATTAAATTTGAAATTGTATATAGTTACAAAGAGACTTTTTTAACTTAAGTTACTTATTAATATATTAAATATAATTTCTAGGAGGAAGAGTTTGCGGATATCATAAGATCGTCGAATAGGATAAATTTTTTATACGGCTATATGTTTGATGAGGAGATCGTTAACGAAGACCTTGGGACGGCGATCACTCAACTTCATAAAATGGCGTGGCGGGTGCAATCCGAGCCGCTGTGGGTGCCTGCGGCTTGGGTGCAGTGAGACATCCCTGTTTTGCAACGTTGTATTGTTGGTAAATTCGGTTCTAGTCAAATTTTTTGGTCACTTTTGTTAACTTTATGTAGAATTATTCTATCATTGTTATTTACGAGTATATAGAGACACTTGCAGAATTCGTATACAATACCCGAATTCTATGACTGTCGTTGTTTATTAGTTCTACTAGTTTGGGTTTATTAAGGTTTTTCCTCGTTTTTTTTTTTTGTAAATATGTAGATAGTTCGCGCTATCGTTACTCAATATATGTGCCCTTATAGGTTAGGTTAGGTCAGTTTAGGTCATATTAGGTCAATGTTAGCAAGTGGGTAGGTCAGGAGCGGCGTATAGATATAAATATTGATATAAGCTTAGGTTTATGATTAAGCATAAGTATAAGTAATAGATATGTCTAAGATATAAGTGAAGGCATAAGTATAAGTAATAGATTATAAGGAAAATAGAAATAGGATCGTTGTTGATAAGCTTAGGATAGTTATAATTCCTTTCATTTTAGATCACTGCTGTCTTACCTTGACCAGGTGCGGGAGAAATGTAGCAATCGATAAGATTTTACATATTTTCCTGTTAATGTCACCCAATAATATTATGAAGCTTATTACACTAGTGTGTAAATGTTGGCTGCCACTAGTGTAGTGCTTTCAGCGCTAAAATAAGACATATTTACTCACATCTATATTACATCTATATAATAGAATCGTTACGGATCGTACTTTAGATAGCGATTGATCTAAAACTATACAAACCATTGAACTATACAAACTATCGACTGAATTGTACCGATACATTGTAAGCTAAATAAATTAATCCCAGTCTCCACTCGAATCCATATTTTAATAGTAAATAATTTGAATCAGTATGTCTTCCTTTGCATTAATAGTTCAATGATTTGTATATTATATTATAATATGTTTATTATATGAAATTTAAAATAGACATTATACAATATATTAGACTTTGCGCTAGGCAAACTAAATTCGCGTTTTTATAGTATTTTGCTGAACTCCACACCCGCGTGTGATTATGTAACATTTATATTATAGATAGTTAGTTTTAGTGGAATGTACTCCGGGCCGTAACAGGCCGACCGTGAGAGTTCCCAGGAGCTGAGGTGTCCGTTAATAGTTAAGGCAATCGTCGAATAATATAATCCTTGTGTAAGTGTTTTGTCACTATAATAACATAAAATATGGATATGTTGAGTGCACATTAATATGTAGCGTATTTTAGAGGTACATGATGGAACTACATTTTTTTTTCTTAAAGTGAAGTTAATAAAATCAATTTGGGCATGTTTGTCAATCTCCTTTGTTATCCATGTTTGCTTCTTTATAAATAATTTAATTCCGTTTTATATATTTCCTAGACATCATCAATATCCATATTTTTTAATCGCAGATCGGTCGATGATCCGTGTAGGTTAGTGAAAAATAAACGGAAACTACAAAAGGGCAAACTAAATATACTTGAATTAGTATGTAATATTTAAAAATAATTATATTATATTATATTTAGTATCGTAAGTTGTACACACGAAATAACGCGAGCATTCAAGTAATAATTAGATAGTAAAGTCCGGCACTGCCGCGGTCGACCGACCCGTTAAGTTAGAGTCACCTGCGATTACATTAAATCGTTTAATATAATTAATTCCCCCTTTAACTATATTCGTAGAGAAGTTTCTAGATTATAATGGAGACTTATCTAGATATATGACATTAGGTATTCGTAGCCGGCGGGCAAGAAGGCGCCATTTTAAATAGACTTGTGGTCATCGTGTTATGCGTGGTGAAACGTAAATATCGATTGTGTAAGGAAATACTCATCGACTTGTTGTCTCATTATAACTTGTTAACTCGTTAACTTAAATATATTATTTATTTCAAGAAAGTCGACGTTATTTGTTTTTGTTTTTATATTGATAAAGGAAATTGATATAATGGTAGTGAGAAAATAAAATTGTATATTCGAATTTAGTGTCGGTTTCTAGGAAAGGAAATTTTAAAATCGATCTATTGATTTTATTTCATATTGTTGTTTAAATTAATAATTTATTTCATTTAAATTAAAATTTTCTTTATTAATGCAATTTTTTCATGAAGGCTTTAAATAGAGGCCGCCTCGCGTTGGGATTGCATGAAATTGATACTACGATCGGATGATTCGGACTTATTATCAGTATTCGCTTATTTATCTGGGAAGTTTTCAGAAGGAAGTTTTCAGAGATTGGGTATGAGTATAGTAAGTTTTCATAGTTTTGTGTATTGTGGGGGATATTTCAGCGATGTTTTGAAATGTAATTGCAGCATACCGGAGTGCCATACACCAGAGAAACTTTTAGTTAAAGCCTTGCTATTATAACATATGTAATACGTATTTTATATGTTTATGATTGATTGTCGGCTAGAGAGCGTTTGATTTACTTATTGTTACTATATATTACTATATAATTTATTTATTTACATTATTCACGTTTTCTTCCATTGAGTATAACACTTCCACACTATGAATTTCGAACTCCCCGGTGATTGCATATGAGGGGAGAACATTGGATGCTCCAGGTGTGTCTGTGCAAGCTGTCGTAGCATCCCATCGTGCCATACCAAACGCTCTCTAATTTCTTTTATGTATTATTTGTGTATTTATTTATATATTGGTTTGCTATTTATTTACATTTCTGCAAAGAGCGATTGCTATGACATAAATCACTATTACTTCCAATAACAATAATAATGCGGAACTACGAATTTCAAATTCCCCAGTGATGATTGCATATGAGGGGAGGATAATGGATGCTCCAGATGTGACTGTGCAACCTGTCGTAGCATCCCAGTGCCATACCAAAGACTCTTTTAACTATTATTAATTTCATTTATATACATTTTTATATACTTATTTACATTTATGTCAGGGGCGATTGATATGACATAAATCACTGTCACTTCCATCCAAAATATCACTTCCATATTTTCAATTTCAAAATCCCCAGTGATTGCATATGAGGGGAGGAAAATGGATGCTCCAGATGTGTCTGTGCAGGCTGTCGTAGCATCCCAGTGTGTCATATCAAACGCCCTTTTAGCTATATTATGTCTTTTATTGCATTATATTCTGTATTGAAGTTAATTTATTTTAAATTATTATATTGGAAATTGCATTTGTACGGGCGAGTGATATGGCACATTAAATCTTCTATCTTCCTTTATGTTTACTATGTCTCCACCTCCATAAATTTATCTCTTTCTGACGGTCAAGCTCAGTCTCCACTTTTAGATTAGGTTAAGATAATTCGTTACAAAAAACATATAAAATCCAAAAAAATCTTATTTTAATTTAGGATAATATTAGCATATGATAAGCCTAAGATCCGAAGAACTATATTTACTTAATAAGATAGGTTAATCGAAATATAGGTTAAGTAAGAGAGTGGAATAGATGATATAATTCCGTCACTTTTGGTTCAATACTTATTATTTATGGCGTAATTATTAAAATAGTTTTTATATAGCAATTTGGATGTCGTTTAAGTTTGAATTGTGTATTAGTAGGACAGGTGGGAGGTCCTACGTGCAAATGGCCGACTGGGTTGGTACCACCATCTTGCCATTTCTACCGTCGACACAACCTCCCCTCCTATTAATTCTTTATACATGTGTCTCGATAGAAATGCAAGACAGCCAACTCGATTACTGGGCACGCGAAGCTCAACAGTCGAAAGAGTAATACGTCCCCACAGCGTCCTGTGACGTCATCATCTGGATTATACTCATCTATTCCTCTTCGGCGATGCCTCACACTATTGTGAAGTATTGCAGGCATTCCGTATTTCAGTATTAAAAATACATTTTGATTATGTTCTTTCTATATTTTGTCATGTATCGTGTGTCCTTTGAGCTCGTTTATTTTGAACGATATTTTTTTTTGTTACTTGTTTCTTCGAAGTTGCTATGTAATTTAACTAATTGATTTCTTTATTTTATAACTATGCTATATTAGGTATTTATTTAGAATTGTTTTAAATTGCGGAATGCCTATAGTTTTCGGTTTATGTTTATACCTCGTACTTTTTTCTTTATATAACTCGACTCTTTTATATTTGACGCGATCGGTCTCGAAAAAGCGAATAGATTTTTTTAAAAAAAACTGATCCAAAATACCAAAAACAGTCGACACGAATAGTTAGTTCTCGCTAGATTAGAAATCGTGATCGACGAAATCGATAATTTGAAAACGCAGTAGAAATTTTTGTGCGTTTCTTACTTTATGCATAATAAATACTTACTAAATTTTTTTCTTTAACGTATAATTCGTTTATTTTGACATTGGTAATATTTTCTATAAATTCCTTTCTTAATTTTATATTTAAGAATTTATGGAATTTATTTTCTGGATAAGCGTTGTTCCGGACTTTTCTTTATGTCGAACAACTTAATCGGAAGTCAACGAATTTTACCGTTAAGTTTTAATCTCTCTCTTCACTGCACTACTAGTCCCATCTGATGGTGGGATCTGCTTTCCTCGTCTTTTGTCTCCACTTCGCTCGACTGGAGGCATCGTGAGCGGAAAAGTTGTAAGCGTTCAAGTCTCTCTTAATGATATCTGCCCATCTCATCTTCGGTACCCAGAGATGTTCAGATTCATTGTTACATTTCCGATATATTCAGGTGGTCTTTATCTTTACGTGTCCGTTTACCGTTAAGTTTTAATAAATTATAATTTATATGTATTTGTATTAATTTTAGTTTTGTAGTTTATCGGAATCGAATGTTCGGTACATTTGATTCTTTAGGTGACATTTGTGCAGGAAAGTGATAGTTTTTAATTAGGCTAATACTTTTTAATACAACCCGATGACGACGCGCGACACTCGGCCGATGACATTTAGATTAGATTAAGCACGGACAATCGACACTTAGATTAAGTAAACACGGACTGTGGACACTTACAGTAGACACCGTTGTGTCTCTGTCAACATTTTTTTTTTATTGCCGGACATATTTCGTATCGGAAGCACTACAACGGATAAGACGTATACTTCGCACATAAGCGTACTAATGACAATGCTCGCGACGTCGTTTTTGTTTAAAGTTATATTTAATTGCTTTTGGTTTATGAAATTCAAACGTTTTGTTATCTTTTATTAAACACAGAGACAATATTTTTTTCATAATTTTATTTTTTTAAATTATTTTTATACAGATCGACGACGACGTCGTATTCATTTCTTTGTATTGATTTCTTTATTTATGTATTAAATTGAAATATTTTAATTATTTCGGTATACTAATTTTACTCGGCAATGGATCTAAGAACGAAGAAAAGTTGGCTAATAAGCTATATATAATATTAAGTCTTACTTAGGGATTTACTTTTCCTTGGTCCAGCACTATAGAATAATTCTTAGTATTAATTAAAAATATGGTTCTGCATTAATTTTAAGTCGTGTGCTGGATCATTGAAGACTCAATATTATAAAATTAATTAGTATTAGAATTTTATGAGTAGTTTCAGAGATTTATTTTTATATACTTGAATGTTAAATTGTAAGGGCTAAGTTTAAATATTTCTGAAGAAGAAATCCAATGAATATCTATGATGGGGTCAGTAAAGTAGTCTGATATGCTAGCTTAAATTAAGTTCATTTCACTATTTTTTTTTGATTAAACTATATTGTGCACTTTATTTTAAAATTATTATATACCTGTTTATGGTTTGTATTTGTTATATATTTTACGTATTAATTCAATATTTCATTTGTTACCTCCAAATACAATATTCTTTTAAGCATTTTTGTTTAAAATTTGTAATGCGGTATCTAGGTTTAGAAATTATGTTCACAATATAATATAATCAATTAATATAACCGGTAGATTAAGTATATTTAATTCATTCTCGGGTAAGCATTATTCTTTATATTTTAGGCAGACAGAACTAACCGCAATTATTAACATATAACGCATGTCTATTTTGTTAGTCGCGTATTTAACGAACTGCTTTTTGTCATCCGTGCTCAACACATCGTGCCTTTGCCGACAGATTAAATATAAAAACTAGTGCACACCAATATCGATACTGCGAGAGCTATGGCGTACTGTGTCTAACTTTACCGCTGTCACCTCTTTGGAAAATGCTCGTACATCAGCTACGGTACGGTGTTGGTGTGTTGTAAGTCTTACATTTGCAATAGCAAGAAATTTATCAAATATTAGAAAATATATATTGTTAATTTAGGATAGGGATGCTTTCGATTTTTGTTATGTTAACACCCATTATAACCATTCATATTCATCTATATCTATCTTTATTTCATCTCTCATTATTGTATTCTCTCATGGTTAGGTTTAGTTTAGTGTAGGAAATAGTATATTATGTATAGATTTAAGGATTTCTCGGATTGATCGTCCGATCTGTGCTCCCATTCTTAAAATAAAGTAGTAACTACCATCATGTATCTATCTGTTTAGTATCTAAGTGCATAGGATTATTAGATTATCTTGTCTTTGGCACGTTATTTCTCTATCCTCAATTCCTTATTATTATTATTTGCATATATATTTTTTGCGGTTATCGAATCGTCTCTTTTATGACATTTGTATTTTTATAATTTGAATTTGAATTGTTTCAATATTCTTTATTTTTTAACTCAAGACAGAGGTGAATTTCTCATTAAGATTAGAATCTAGAGTAAAGTCGGATGGCGAATAACGAGTATATTGATGGATGAGGATGGATGGATTTATGGCTACTAAATTACCATTGAAATGCAAAAATATGGGAAGAACAGAAAGAATGTTATATATTTCTTTAACAATTGTGTTCATTTATATCTGACATTATGTTATTTTCTTTTAGATTTAATTGTGCCACTTTCGACCGTCACCCTCTCTATTATAGTAGTTAAAGATACTTATAGGAATTTTCAATTCTTTCTGCGCTACTTTTCTTTACTTTCTTCCCCTAGAACAAAATATTTCTTCGGGAAGTCAGTATTTTACAATTTAGTGCTAGGTTTAAAATAATGGCATGTACTCTGAGTATCGCATATATAATGAATGTTTTTTTAGCATAATACCAATAATTAGATTAATACAAATTTTGTGCACCTACCAGCACACGTTTGTCTACGATACATTATAGTCTTTCATAATGTAACGTGGTATAATATATAATAATTATATTATATTAATAATAAGGCTGGTTCAAGAAAATGTATCGTTCTTTATATTAGTATTTATGAAGCATAATTATTGGGGCTCAAATTAATCACATTACGTAGATATTAAGAAAACCTTTTTGGACAATGTTATATTATATGTAGAAAGATGTTTTTAAATTAATTGTCAATGTGTTGTTAGTTAAGGTCGGTTATTGGAATACATGTTGAGTGGAAATATTAAATAGGTATGAATATCTTTAGAATACCTGACGACTTTGTACGTGTGTATAGTAATATTGTGTTTAACGTCACTGCTGTCCTTTGTAGCTGGTCTTAGTATTAACATTATATTGTGATTATTTCATGATCTCGTCGAGATTCAGCAATTTATGAGGGTAAAGTTATCTGGTCTACCATTATCTCGCTTAGGAAAAGTATGCAAAATAACATGACAAAATGAACTGAAAAAGTACAAATTTTATAAATAACCCTTTGGTTATTTATATAGAGATTTTTGGGTCTAGTTCCACCTTCCAATATTATTCAGTTCAAATATTAGCGATAATGCGCAGCATATGTGATGTACCAACATGTGAAAATGTATTACGTATTTGTGGAGTTACTAGAAAAAAAGCTGAATTTACATAAATTGCAAAATCTTGTCTTAATTATATTTTTTCCATGTATAAGTATTTTTTTGGGCATTTAATGCTATGATGTTTTATTATTTGAAACTTGTACCACCGAGGTCTAACTAGTCTTAACTAGCCATAAGTCAAACCTTATCCATTCTTATACCATTTTCAAATTATCAATCACAAGAACAATATATTTAATTAAAATCATCAAAATTTACTTAATGTATAGAAAAAAATACTTTTACACATACATTATTAGTCAACATTAGACGCGAAAATCAAAATCTATGCTTAAATTGTCTTGTTGTCTTAATGTTTCATATTCATTCATGGCTTTCGAAGTGGCTATCATGGCTGCATTATTATTGTTAAAATTAAGGCCTAAATCACTTTGAGGTTTTAATTTATACTGTGTTCAAATATTGTGACATGATACTTGCACTCCTGGCTATTAAATTACTCAATGCTCGTTCTGTAATGAAAATTTAATGTTATAGACTTGAACGTTGACTTTTGGTCGCCATTTTGCCTGTCGTTTGAAACAGGAAGGCGTAACGAAAGAGGGCTTTCCACCAGCCGCAATGACATATAAGAGGGGTAGTGGACGATTTTATTAACACATAAGATAGGAGAGTCAGTATTATATAAATTTAAAATCCTTCTTTAGCCATCTTTAACCCTTTGCTTTCCTGTCGTTAAAGTTATACCTTCTACTGAATCTCACTATGATAAAGTAAATTATTATTCTCATTAATCGTATTATATTTAAAATAGTTTAAGGCATGATATTTTAAATTATTATTGTAACGTTTCATACGCCACGCGCAATCATTACCTGTCATGTTTAAAATTAAATAAATGTAATAATATAATATTTCTTATAAACTATGTTGTATTACCTATGTATGTAATCGCATTTGTAACGGCGCGGCGACGGGAAGCGTGAAATACCAAATTGGAAGTATGTAGAAGATCTTTGTTTTGACAATTATAGAATGATTTAATATAGCCGTTACAAATGTGGCAGTCGTTTATGTCGTGTCACCTGGCTGTTAATAAATCGAAAAATTATATATATGATCTTTTCTTTACTTTCCATCTCCCTATGAATATTGTTGACTGAGTGTTTGAGTTTTATAAGAGACCTTAAAATTATGTGTGTCATTTGTTAGTTAAATGCAAAGAAAATTTGTTTTTTATCTAAGCAGTAGTTTATTATTGTTTGCACTATTCACTGCAATGTGGCGTTCTACTTTTATTTCTATCTCAGCACACTTAAACGCAAAAGTTGTGCATCGTGTTGAGGATACTGTAGCCGCAGCAGGCTGATTGTGACGACCATAACATGATTGCTCACTATTTGCCGAATGGTCTGTTGGGTACTATAAATTCGTGCATTAGTAGATATAATGAAGTATATCTTACTTATTTGCTTGTTCGCTATCTGGGTAGGCCCCAGAGAGCAAGAGCTGACACATAACGCCATGAAGCCCTTATTAAAGGATCTACTTCAATCCACCTGCACTTGATGCTAGCAAGTAATGCAGAATTTCAAATTGTATCATGAGAAAAAAATACGTAGAAATAGGTAACTGTCAAAGTTTATTTGTTATATAATGAGCCTAAACATAGTTTTACTATAAAAAATCTATCGTTTTGCCTCTCATATTGGAGCTTGATCATCAGACCAGATTAATCATACTAAATAGCCAAATTGTAATATTTGGAAATGGCTAAAATTAAGTTTGGTTTAATAAAAGCATGTTATTTCAACTGATGGAACAACTTTTGTAACAAGTAATTTGTGTTAATTTTACATTTACTACCTTTTTATTATCCGGTTA
>FAPJ01024246.1:2680-13726 GCA_001485985.1 Heliconius ethilla aerotome | reverse complement strand
CCGCGTCCGGGTCCACTAGTGTGAGAATATAACGTAAATTACATGACATTTATATTTATCTCGATAATTTATGTATAATTAAATAATTATAGTCTATGATTCATTCAAAGAGTATATTATAAAGATGGTGTTGAATATTGCTTACAAGTAGAGTATTCTAACACATAATGTGGTAATAATATGTATATTTTATTATATTGCTAGAGATTTAAACGCGGCTTTACTCGTTTAAACTTATTTTTATATTATAGCTAAAAGATTATAAAAAGTAAAGTAAAGTATCTATTACCTTTAAGAATATGTGTAGGTTCATTTAAATATATTTTGTTTTCCTGATATGATTAAACAAAATGTGCTATTGGCCCCAAATTCCAGAAATAGCTGTCTCCAGAAAGAACAGAAACTAGAAAACCACTCGCAAGGAAACATAATACCCTTAAGTTATAATTGAGATTTCATTCTTTAAAGAAAGAAAATAAAAACCATTTTTTTAAAATTATTTTTCTTTTTATTTCAGATCTATATTACGTCGAAGATAGATCCACATACCAAACGTTAGGTTTTAAACGTTTTAACGTGGTCTCTATAATAACATCACTATTTTGGAAACAATCTAGAGAAGCTATTTCCAAAGGACGAAGCATGGGTGAGTTGAATTATTGTACAAAGAAGATTTTCTAGCTTTATTATTGGCTAGAATATTTGTAGTCGAAGACTGCCCGATTGTATACCATAGCTGTTCGATTTCTGCATAGGATGATTTAAGGATATTTAAGGTTTATGTTAAAAATATGTACGTATAATAGTTTTTTGAGTTAAATATTTATTTAAAATTTATATTTCTATTTCTTCGCTCTGGTGTCGAGGCAAAGGGCGGCGTTGAGTACCACCACACCGGCGGAAAGTTGGGAACGAAGTGTCTTAACACTAAATTTCCTCTGCCTACCCTGCCGTGTGCGGGATACAGCGTGATGCTTTATCTCTTTGAATTATGGGAATGTCCAGGATGTATAAAGATATTTACTTATTAAAACAAAATAGTGCTTGCATAAATTCCCCTGTGCATAGGCTTAAATAGTGACATAATTGGCGATGGTTTACAAAATGGCGGCGCTCTAATTTTGGAAATTGGCGGGAAGCTTTTGTGTCGTTACATACAGTTAGCGCCTTCAGAGCGATTACACAATTTACGTATTGCTAAGGTTTTATATTATTGATTGTTTTTAACATATAAAGTACAGTGTTTGTATATTATTAGAATTAAAAATTTTGGGCACTTTAGTAGATAATGTTTTTTGTTTTTTTTGGCGTAATGCAGTAGTAAATCTTAGTGTAGATTGGTGAGCAATATTCGGTGGATACAGTCTTATAAGTGAACATTTTTTTTATAAAATACAACGATATATTTTGTTTTGTACATATTATGTTCTATTTACGGTATACGGTATTTTAATATATTTATCAGATATACTATAAAAATGGTAATAAATATATAGTAGTAACACAAATATATCTAGCATTGTTATAATGATGGAGCTATGAATATTTTAAATTTAATGCTGAATTAATATACTTTTTAATGATTTCTTTTTAAAATTTTATTTAACTGCATTGAACGGTAAAATTGTGTTCATTTTCATTTATATTAGACTATCTATTAGTATGTACGTATGTAGCTAATTAGTTAGTATTTCTTATATAGGCTTAGGTGGTGATTTAAAAGGGGATTGGGTCCAAACCGGTGGGTTACTATTGGTTGAAAAGGGGGGGAAGCTTCTCCGCCATTTCACACAAACTGGACCCAGTGATCATTTGTCCAATAAAGATATTCTAAAGGTCAGTTTAGATATATAATATATTATTAAATTTCTTATATTTTGTATTCTGTATTTTGATTTTATATATAAAGTATATCATTATAAGTACAGTACGGTCGACTAGTCGTGGCTGATTATCTTGACTTGTAATTATGTTTTTCCGAGTGAACAATGTGAAAACATAACCATAAACATAACCTAACCTAACCTAACTTCAGCCTAAATGAATGAAATACCTCCACATAAAAGCTATATTTTTTTATATAGTACATATATATTATGTCGCATTTATTTTCCTATTATATTCTAATAGGTGGTAGCGAACTGAAATATTTCCCATATTACCATTAGTTTTTATTTATTGGAAAAAATAAAACGAAACAATTATGTTAAAAAAATATATTTATAAGTATAATTATTAGCATAATGTAACTATGATTTTTTTATAATGCTTAATTTCAATGAAATTTCACATTATGATGACGATTTAATCCAAACTTTTACTGTTTTGCAGTTATTCGATTTGGAGAATGAATATAATGCCGAGACAATGGCAAACAAGAAACGCGATGATTTGGAATGTAATGTACGTATTTTTTATTTTATTTTTAATATATTTTTATACAGAGGCAAAGAAGAAAGAACGTGATTGTAAATGTTATGGTTCTGAGTTCGATAGCCACTCACGGAATGAATTATTTAATACTTTCATTTAAACAGACAAAGCGTGGGGTTGAGTTTCCCCTTAACACACAATGTCTCAATAATTGAGCGGTGCGTTGGCAACGGAATGTCTTAATACTAGGTTCCTTCTGCCTACATTGCTATATGCGGGTTACAGTGTAGGCCTAAAAAGTTGAAACAAAATTAATGAAGATATAAATATTTTCAATTTTTCAGACAGAACCAACGTCTTAAACCGTGGAAGGAAAATTTTAAGCATTCTTCTTTAACTCCTATACATACAATATGGGCTGAGAGGCGATGTAAGCAAAGTAAAGTATAGTTATTAGTATATTTTCTTATATTTAATAAATATTATACATTAAAAATAACTAATGCTATCTTTATAAATGTTAGAGTCTTTTTATAAGGCAAAGGCTTATAAAAAAAGGTATATAATATTTTTTTATAATACACATAATAAAAAAAGTTTATCGACTGTTTGTTTAATATATAAAAAAAATGTTTAATTGATATATAAATATTATAAACAAAATAGAATTAATATAATCGTATACATATTTCTTATATAGAAATAATTAGAGTACAGCAATTATACTTTTATTTTTTTAATGATATATATGTTACAAAATGTTATTTTTTTGAAATATATTTGAGACTGAATTCGAAACCAAATAATTATAATTATTATTGGTAAATTATATCGAATCGTTGCATGTTACTTTTTATTGTGATATTTGACATGAAGTTTTTTGAGAAATTATTCCAAAAAGTTATGCCAAATTTATTTTAAATTCTATAATATTAATATTATCGAAATTATGTTAAGAGAAATTGATAAAATAATTATTGTTATAAACATTGTCTCATATTAATTAATTGGTTTAAATAATTAAATTATTTATTATAAATTAATATATAAAAGTCGTAAATGGTTATTTGAATGCTTCTGTTAACATTTGTTAAGTGATTTACTGTTTTCATAATTTTATAAAAGATTTAACATAACCAATTGTATACGGTTGTTACTATTTTGAATAAAATACATTTTATATTATAGCGAAATTTTATTTCACCAATTTCATATAGATTTAAGATTTATATTACAATACTTAAGAGGCAAATAAAATTAAGGTTGGCGTAGATTTATCTATAATAAAATTGAGGGCTTCCACGAATAAAGAGAACCCATAGAAAGTCTTCTAACACATTTTTTTTTTCATGATTATACTCATAACCTAAAATTATTGTTACATAAAAAATATACGTAAATTACAAATGTTATATTATTTTTGTAATATTTTGGTTATATTTCGCGGTCGTTTTATAGCTTTTGTAATTCCGGGACCTTGCTACAAACATTTTACGATGTTTGCCGGTACCTCGCGTCGTAACGCTACATTTATTCGACGTAGGCGACAAATAAAACAATTTTATATTATCCCCATCATAATAAATTATATGATTGTCGCTGTCAAAAACTAATTTAAATGCCGATCCCTTACCAAATGCGCCAACTTCGGATAATTTGTCATTTTGATAATTAATTTTATATACGCCTCGTGTATAAGGCTGAATGAAGTAGGCATTTTTCATATTATCTGTAGTTAAAAAATATATTTCATCTTCGAACAATGTCACTTTTTTGGCGCCATTTTTAAGTAAATATATCGCATAATTGCTCATAAAATATATATCTCCATGTTTGTCTATAATAAAATCATCTATTTGATACTTAGACAATTCTGGAATATTTTTCGATTTCTTATTATCGTACGTGTGTAAACCTTTTTTCTTGAATTCTGTGTAATATAATTTTCTGTCGTATTGCATTTGCCATATTGTTATGTTGTCGAATCCGCGGAGTTTTGTTATATTTGTTTTTGGATTAAGCATGTAAACTCCTTGGGCTCCTGAAGCATAAAGATTTCTCGACGTTTGGTCTACAGCGTAAGCAAAAGTGAAGGTAAGATCTTGTATAAGAGTGAACTTTACGTCGATTAAGTCAAAAGATGCGGTATAATCTCTTGTGTTATTTTGATAATGAAAGTAAAGGACATTAGAAGTTCTATCAATAGCAAGTTGACCAGACAATTTGTAACCATCGAGTATTCTGTTTCTAATGTAGCACACTTTATTCAGGCACGCGTGGCATGATATCCTTTTTGCATATGAAGAAGTGAGTAGAGCTGATATCAAAAGAAGAATATTCATGTTCAATCTGTAATTAATTTAATTAATAAGTTAAATATTAGAAGTATTGTTATTTAGAACAAAATAGTAATTGTTTTGTCTATTATCCAAAAATATAAACTAAAGCGCAAAAGAGTTCTAGAATTACGATCATTAAAAACAACAATTATAAATAGTTGGATGCTAGCGTGATCTTTTCGTAGATATTTATAATTAATAAATATCTACGAAAAGATCTACGTAGAAAGTAAGTACTTTACCTTAAAAGTTGTAAAACAAATAAAATACACTACATTCCTATAATGAAAAGAGTCAACACAATTTTTTTAAATAAATAAAACTAAAGAATGTCAATAAATAATTGTTTCGTCCACGAGTGATTTAACAGAACTAGCGTATAATTGGTTTTCATTACATATTTATTTAACCTCTCGTCCGTACATCGTAAACAAGTGTTATCTATAATATTTAAATTATTATAGAAAAAATAAACATTTCATATTTGTCAATTAAGTTGGGAAATATTCATGTGTTTATTTGTTAATTTCAAATTATAATATTTAGTATATTTTATAAAATAGATTTGTAGGTTATCAAAACCTATTTACTCGTAAGGTCATTGTGCACGTCGGTAACAAAGTTCAAGGGAATATTCAATTTGTGCCTTAATAATGCTAGAATATTGTAACTAGAAATATTTAGTTAATGAAAATCGTGAAATATTTTATTAGGTTAAATAGGTTTTTATTTTCATCATTAAGAAAACATACATTTTTACGCCCACTTCTTCCTCCTGGCTCCCCACCCCAAACTCCCACCCACCCACTCTTAGAAAAATTTTACAAAAAAAATTAATTAAAAGGTAGAGGTTTATGTTATGTTCAAATCCTTACTTCTGATTAACATGAGGGCATTGTTTGAGGTAGTAACTAGTTCTACACAGATCAGACAAATAATAGAAAGGCAAACACCAACCCTATATACACCAACTAAAAATATCAAAATCAAATGAAAAGTAAATAAAAAATACAATATTTGACATTTGATTAAGAACCAAAAAATCAATAATCAAAGGGCCTCAGCCAGGTTTATCTAAAATATTAAGACTTTTAATTGAATAAATTAGAAATTTAAATTCTTAATTGTATCCGGCGTCCGGGATGCGACAGCCAATCCTCCTTTTGATATCAACAGATTATAAAGGTACGGCAACAATTAAGTCTATAAACTTGATTGTAATTAGATTATAGGAAGGTGTATTTAATCTGTTACTTAACTACTGGAAAATATAATTAAATGTGATTTCGCGAAATTGTGTTATGGATTTGTAAAGGCTTTTAATATATAGATATTAACAGTTCCTTTTTTTTATTTTTGCTAATACCTAGCTAAGATGAGTAATACTGTTATAGAATTAAAGATATATAATAAAGCTGTATCTTCATAAATATAAAAATTGGCCGGAGGATAGTGGGGAACGAAATATTTTGACGCTAGGTTTTCTATGCATATAGAAGGTTACGCGGAAAAAGCTGCTATTTTAAAATTACTATTCAGCATTTTTTCTGGTCAAATAATCAATATTCTTAAAGCTCAAAGTTCTTTCTAAGAGATTTTACCCAATAATATTAGAGCTAGTTAAAAGAATATTTGATTCTGTTAAGTGAATTTCTGAGTGTAGCTATAGTTGAATTGGCTAAGGTGTTGGGCGGTATCCAAGCAGTTTACTTTGATATACAGCTATGATGAAATTATAGTTTTTGTCAATTTACCTAGATAACTAATATTGATATAGAATAAAACGAATAATAAAATAAAATATATAATGTGGCTGTATATTTTTTAACATTTGTCAAACGTTAAAAAATATGCTTCAATGCTTTGTTTTAAAAATATATATGCCACTTTAAGCCACAAGTACCTTAATTGAACATGAGTATTTCAAAGAGGAAAATGTCCTCCAGAGAGACGCCCTTGTTCACTTAACGCAAAGTAAAACTTTCAGAATAAAATTAATTGGGACTTCCTCCGGGTCCTTTTTTGCTAAAATATTTTTTTTATTATACCGAGTGCACTTGATGCGATCCTACGAAAGTTTTAATTAATTGTGTAAAAATAATTAAAGCTCTTGACGATTAAAGTTCGTTGAGAGGTGCCTTTTGAAAAAAACTTTTGAACAGGTAAAAAATAATAATTAATTTGGTATACTTAATTGTTTCACTTTGTTGCATGTAAAAGTTTTTATCTTTTAATTTCAAATTGGCTTCTAAGCGTTCTTTTTTATCTATTGTTATTTTTTATGTCTATAGTTAATTACGTCTTAATCTGTTTAAAATATTACGATAATAAAATATCTACATAATATAGATTTATTTTGGTTTTTATATGTAAAAATCGAAACCTTCATATAATAATAATGAACAAAAGTAAAGATATTCTTTTAAAATATTTTATAATTAAATTTATAGAAAATGTATCATATAAGCCTTAGAAGTATCCACTAATTCACTCACGTTATTTTTCGTAATAACAAAATAAACACCATGAGGATGATGACATCACACTGATCAACGTATCTGCATACTACTAATATACTAATAGCGTGCAGTGGCGAGGCCGGGGTTCGATTACCGATTCAACTCTCGTCTAGGTCAATGACGTTGGCCGTTTACTCTAGCTGTGAGTACATACACAGTACATTACAATGTTATATTTTGAATATTTATCGGTTCGTATGATTGAATGGTTCTGGAACATTTTTTTTTCCAAAAATAAATAAATAAAAAAAAACCAGATTCATTTATATGCAATGCATCTGTATGCACTCATTTTGTATGATATGAACTACAAATAAAAGTTTGTGTCTTTTTTCAAATGGGATTAAAAGTTTTGAATTAAATTTCAGCTTGATACGTCCACGAGATCTCGAGATAAATGGTCTTGATAGATGGAAAACCAAGTGATCCTATAAAGATTTCATTTTTTTTGAGGTACAGAATCCTAATAGAGGCCAATATGAAATCTCAATTTCCATTAGTATAAGAAAAAATATATTAAACTAAGTATAGATAAACAATTTATAGAAAGTCATTACCCTGATTGATACTACATTTAATAAATCTTACTAGTACCTACTCGTACAAACGAGCCTTAATCAGAAAGATTTGGATGTGCCTGGCCAAGTTCCAAGTTACTTGGCGTGTATTCACCTCATAAATAAATACATAGTACTTCTTGATGTACGATTAATTTATATCTGATACGTTTTGTAAATTAATATGTTATATATACGTATAAAAATAGTAACTGAGTTTGTTCCTTTTTTTAGCAGGTTCCGTGGGTCGAAGAAGAATATAAGTGTTCCTTGTTGTGCACCTAGTGTTAAGACACTCCTTTTTCTTAAAGACACTTCTGTTCTCCAGTTTCCGCCGCCATTTGATTACGAGGGCGAAGCCGCGTGTAAAAGTCAAAGTTAAACCTTGAAACAACAAAAAATCATGAAGTTATTATTTATAATGACGTTGACTCTTGACAACATTATTACGACAAACACCAGCGATGAGTCCAGCTCAAATATTTTTTTTATTAAACCAAAAAATAGCCTCATAAGGAGGTAAAATTTCAGCTAAATTATGGCATCAAAAAATAATTCATTACAAAAGAATATCTGAAAGGGAAATAATGTGAAATCCAGAGGTTTTTCAGCCGAGTTACTCCCCACAAAGCCGATACGAATCACACGAGCGACTGCGTGTTCAGCAGAGATTTGAGTATCTTTCCTACGATATTAGCCTTTGTTTGGATACGAATTTATATTTGGTTGCATTTGGACTGTTTTATAATTGACTTGGTGGAGTATTTTTAACTATTTATTCTATTATAAAGGCTCTGGTAACGAGCGAGTTCCGCCGCTCAATACGCAATGCCTCGAAAATGGGAAATGATGGAAAGTGAGGAACGGAGTGTCTTACCACTAGGTTGCCAGGTTCTCTCTGCCTATCCTGTTTTGTGTGGGTTACAACATAAAAATAGGTAGGTTCGTTTGTGTATAATTCATTATTTTTGATGATTAGAATTGAGTGTTAAGAATATTAAACTATAATGTCTGTCGTGTACTATGTATGTACTATGCATAATTCGAGTTTTCTTACAGGATAGCAGACGGCATTTGTTTATGATTGCCATGCGCGATAGTTGTTGGTTTGATTCTCTGGCTACCCTAAAATAAAATTCCCGACTGGACTAACCGTAGCCATAACATTGCATAGTATGTTATCGTTACTAAGTGCGACGCTACAGATATATATAAAAATTTCCATTTCAAGTTTCCTTAAGGAAGTTAATTAGAAAAATATACCGCTAACCATTGAGAGCCGTTTTTTAGCTTGCAAGGTTTTTACTTGTTCTTATACACGCGGAAAGTGGGCGGAGTGGAGTTATAAAAATTAGATTAGCACTCACAAATCTCCAACCATATTTCTGAAGCATTTACTTAATGAGCTATGGACTTGACTTATTAAGTCTCGAGAGATTCGTAGTTGGTTTAGAAAAAAAATATTTTCAAGTTAAACTAAATATTACTATAATTTATAATTATTTGTTAATTTTAGAAAAATCATTGCCATTTTCAAGAGTAATTACTGTGTGCCAAATAATAATATATACTGCAAGCAAATAATTTTTCTTATTAAGAACAGGAAGATAGGAAAAAACCTTGAATTTTCTATGACGCAAGAAAACATCACAATAATATGTGTATTCATTTTTTGTCAACGAATATTCTCAGCGATACATGAGGGAGTGTAATTTATTAAATGATATCCCTCCCCTCGCCAAAACTTTTCTACTAAATCAAATATTCCTACCAATGAAAATTTTCTAGCTGATGCCACTTTATAGGATACGATTTTTCACAAAGATTTTGGAATAGGTGGAGGCATTGGAATCCCTCTTAGAACTACTAGGTTATTTTTTATAAAAGTCTCGTTGCATATCTGAAGCTTAAAAAAATCTGTGAAATACTCTCCGATTACTGACAGACTTATTGGAATCAACGCATAGGCAGAACTTTGCTTAAAAAGTTGAAATTAGGTAGCTTTCCTACGAATCTCGAGATTGCTACGTTCTCGTCTCGAGATTCGTACGTTTTACGTGTTTAAGTACGTGAAAACAAAGTTGCAGGCAAATACTTAGTTAGACTAGTTATGTGTTAATAATATTTCTTCTATGTAAAAGTATCGTATATTATAAATTCTTACAAAATGTCAACACAGGAAGGGGCAAAATAAATTAGAGGTAAAGTAAAAGATATTATCATAACAAGTAAAGATATGGGCCAGTGTTTTTTCCTATGTAGAACGTTTACTTCATTCATTTTATTTATGTTTCGTTAAAGCTATGTAAATATCGTCGTCATCAACGTAGAGCAGTTGCGATATGACTGACTATAATCCATAGTCGTGGGTTCTAATCTGTTTTGGGAGAACTTTCATATTAAAAATATTGTCTTTTAGTACTTAAGTTTAATCATTATATAAAACATTTTTATTTCAACTGAATATAAACAATTAAATTATAATTTATTATTTACGAAAACGCTTTAAAACAGAATGGAACAATCTGTCCCACATTTAACACAATTAAGTAAAAGGTAACACCTTCAAATCTAAAAAAAAATAAAGGTTCTATTGTGTCACAGATCGAATTGAAACAGACAAAAATTACCCATCAAAATGTCCAAGCAGACACATAACAGACATACGGCACGTGTCACCCATGCTAACGCATTGAGCAAGTGAATGGGGAATGCCAAAACTGAGGTATTTATGTCTTATTGCCATATATGGGCATTGTGCAATTATTTATTATAGCGGGTAGATTTATTTATTTTGTAATATGATCTTAGTATAAATTTGCAAGAGCTACTGATATATATGTTTTGCAGCTTTTAAATGTCATAACGTAAATTCATATGTAAGCTGTCTTAATTTTAAAGATTGTTTTTTTTATGTATATGATAATGAATTTAAATACCATATGGTTTTTTAATGCATTAACTTTCGTTGTAGTGTTAATAATAATAAGTTGAAATTGGTACTCCAAACTAAAAAATCTAAGCAGTTCAGATAAATTAAGGAATGAATTATTAGAGTATAGCTTGAGCCCTGATCAAAAATTGTTAATATAGAGAAAATAGTGGCAAAACTCACGTGATAGGTTCACTGGTATTTTTAGAACGTAAAATGCTCCTCACGGTTTTTATATAAAAAGGATGTTTTTTGCGTTAAAAATGAAAAGCTAGCCTATATTTTAAAATCTTAATGTAGGCCTCCAATAAGCAGCTAAGTTGTAA
>FAPJ01024240.1:0-12196 GCA_001485985.1 Heliconius ethilla aerotome | reverse complement strand
ACAAATTTTACATGCAACACAAACTTCACCTACTATAGTGGGACTAAGCTCACAACTACTTACCACCTACAAATCATCTTTTACATCATACTAATGTTATACATGAGGATTTAAGTTTGTTTTTTACGCTTTCACGCCAAAACTGCTCAATCGTAGATTTATGTACTACTTAATTATCATGAAACATTAGGCAAAAAAAACTTTAGCATAGGCAAACTCATAGTCCTTGTTAAAAAAATCAGTATTTAATAAATATATTATCCTTTTGTTATTTGACAATTTCGCGGGCGAATCCGTGAGCGGATCGCTAGTAAGTACTAAATAAATCAAATAATATTCACCTACTAATTTATTTTTTGGTATTAAATAATGTTTACTTATTCCTTTATTGTCCGTCACCGTTACATCAAAGGCAACCGTATGCTATAACGCGATGCCACAGGGCTACCTAAATAATTATTCAGTTTTAAAGTTATTTAAACGAGGACAAAATAAACATGCATACCCTTGTCAATATTGGTTCTAATTACTTACAACTTTTTAATTTGGCCGTTGAATATGGAAGTCTGAGTTTTTTGATTACCAACCTATACGGGGTACAAATGGTCGATAATTATATATAGCTATGCCGCAAACATTAGTGACAAGAGTGATTAAGTTATACGTTTTGCAATTTAAAACTACTAACGTCATGGCGCAGTGGAACGCCAGTGGCGGTTGGTTGTGGGTTCGATACCATTTCATTTTTTCACTCTGATAGATAAAGTGTGGCGTTAAAATACGTAACTCTACACGTAATGTGTCGAATTCGAGCGGGTAGTTGACTATGGAGTCTCATCTCCTCTTAAACCTAACTTAACTTACCTCTATCTATTGTGCATATCACGGTGAAAAACCGTGAAGCTGCTTTTTGTTTCTATGGCTGTCAAATAAGTTATTTTAATAAGTAAACTTTTTATATTTTGTTCTCTTAGGGTATTTTTTACAACTAATGAAAAAGATAAAGAAACTATAGTTATAATTTATTCAGATTGTCAATTTTTACACTTCTATAGACTTAACGCAACACCTACTTGATCTACAAATGTGATGGTTAAAATTTCGACACTAAAAAATATAATGTTTGTTAATAAAATTCTAACTCAAAATCGATTTAATAAGTATCTCTTATTGCGCAATGACGGTCTTAATTAAATCAAATAAAAACTTTAAACTACAAGCTATAAAAGCTTGTAAACGACCTAAAACGTCGTCATTGCGGAACGTGTGTGACTGCATTCAATGATAATGGTCACAAATACCCTTCGAGGAAATATTTGTACTTAAAATACTGACGCTTCCTCGATCTGGTTAAATATAGCGCCGCTTTAGGTTCCTTAAGAAATAAATGAGTTGCACCTGAAATTATGCACTGATGTTATACTGACTGATAAACCATTCTTTTAGAATTCTCTGTTTCGTTTCTGCTTTAGGTAGAAGTGAAATAAAATGTTTTTTTTATTATGTTGGTAATATTTACATAGCATAGTAAGGTAGAGTTTGAGTGCGACTCGAAAGGTTGTAAGTCCGAACTTCTATCGGGAAATTGATTATTTTTATATGTAGTGTTAAGATACTTCGTTCCTTTATAATTGAAACATTTCCTTTCCCCACTTTGTGGAGTGATTATTACTCGACTCCGTTTCTTCCGTTTTCTTTTTTTTTCTTCCCACCGGTGGTTGATTCTAATATTCTAGTTACAATGTCTCTAATTAGATGGAAAGTGGTTAATAGTGTGTCTCGAGTCTTCATTTTCTATATGTGGAATGCTAAGCGGAATAAAGCTTAAAGCTTGCAAGCTTGCGAGTTGTGTATTACAATACATTACTTGCATAATACAATGCATATTTGCAATGTACTGTAGATAGAACTAAATTACCTTTACCAAGTTATTGATATCAAAATAACAAAACAATTCCACGATTTGTAATTCAAAACATCAAAAAACCATTTCCGAGGTACAATTTCCATAATAACTTTATGAATATTTTTCTTTGCAGGTATCAAAACGTGACTATCATATCAACTTTGGATAAGTAAGAAATAGCTTATTAAGGATCGATTCAAATGTATTCTAACGGTAAGGTCTCGGTGAGGTCACAACAGCGAGCTAGTTGTAACGTATGCCTTCTGCCTGGTGCAGGCTTGAGTGCAAAGCTTTGTTCGTATACAATAAGTTTCAATATATTTTATGTATGTATGTAAGTGTGGCTGTAACTCATGTCGCTGGAGATAAAAGATGGAGTTCTTGCTATTTAGATAATATATCTATGAAATATAAATATTATGTTTCTTCCCGCTCTGGTAAACGTAGCGTGGTGTTGAGTCAACACGCAGTTTGGAAATTTTAAAAAAAGTTGGGAGAGGAGTGTCTTAACACTGGGTTCTCTTTGGTGGACAAAATGTGGAAATGGATGGATGTGTGAAATGGTTGTGGACAAAAACATAGAAGCTGCTTTTTTTTAATTTTCGGGAATTTCTCTCTAAGTGCATCCCATATATACACTCCAAGCAACCTATAAATTTCAGCGTTCTACGCCGCGTATTTCCGTCCGTGCTTTTTCTGTCAATCACTCAGTAACGGAAGAGTTTTATTCAATTTTAATTTTATAAATTATTTATTTAAAGCAATTTAGCAATTGCTTTGTATATTTAATATATCTTACAAAACGCTAAGGACAACTATTGCATAATTGATAAAAATATATATGTAGATACTATTTTCAAAACCATTTAAAGTGAAAACTTAATTATTATAGAGTAAATAATACTTTTCACTTGGTAACTTTAAATTTCAGGACCAGTAAATAAATTTTTATGAAGTAGGTAGGTGTGTATGAATGCAGAACTAAATTACTTTTTTCATTATTATTTATTAAGTAGTTTAATATGTAATATACAAATTTGTAATAAAAGATATTCACAAGGACAATTTATGAAAGTAAATTAGTTCTCAAATGTCAGAGGTGACGTTGAGGCCTTCGCCCTAACTTTGCCTACACAACATAATTTAATTTAAAAATGATTAAATTGTTTCATCTTTCTTGTTATAAAATGTTACCTGTTATATCAGAATCTCTAATAATAATATAATCTGTTTTTTTTATATTTTTAAATGTATCTTTTTTATAATATTTAAAAATGTAAAATTGATTCACTAATTTAATAAAAGTATATTCAGTATATAATCTTAGTTATAGTATATATATATTAGTGTTATATGAATGTCATTTTTAAATTTAAATATTGCTTTTATCTTGTTATCAGAACGGGGAAATGACAACATTAACTATTTCATTCTCCCGAGTGGGATCGCGTTACCGTCTGACGCTTCTGCCCCTGCGCCACGACAGCCTATTTTGTGCTTTATCACTTAACATGTAAATGTCGATTTATATCACCTGAACGTGAAAAAGAAAAAATATTATTTTTCTGAGTGGCGATAGAACCCACCAACAACCACGCTTACATACGCTACTGCGCCACCCAATTTATCTAAGTAATAATAATCTTAAAAATGTCTTCTAAAGTTATTAGGCAGAGAAATGTTTCTTCTTTTCAAGAAGTTTTCGGTTCCATAAAGTTTGATCGCTTTGAAAATTCGTTAAATGTTTGAGTCGAGCATTGTAATAAAATTATTGTAATTATTATTTGAAGATAAGAACAAAATGTTGGTTTATTTCACTATTTATGGCTTTCTGTAACTTCACGTATGTTTCGATATTTATAAAAAGAAGTGAACTAATGACTCTTATTTAGGCATATTTAAGTTCTGTATCTCTATCTCTATGGAAAAAAATGTATCCTTATATGATATCTTTGTTGGCTGTTCATCTGTCATACCCACAAACTTGGGTTTGTTTGTGAGAGAGCTAGACTCCCACGTGTTTAGATTTTTTCTCTTAACGCCATTTTTAATTTAAATACACAAATCCTACAATTGAAACTCTAATATTATGTACGATACAGCCAAGTAAATTAAGATTAATCTCATAATATTTATTTAACTAAAGATCTCATTTTGTCTATCTAAGTGGGATATGAAAATAATCTATTCCTTCCAGTGCGAAGCCTCTCATGACGTCACGGCGACCCCAGGTTTATTGAACAATGAAAATTAGACACTCGATTTCTTTCCTGACAGACTAGATTGATATCACAGTCATTTAATATTCAAAGCTTTTCAATCAAAAACACGATCTGCGTATAAACTTTATCAATTAAATACATTTCATTTGTTGTCTTCACAAGTAATTCTATCCACAAAATTTATAATTAAAGTTATTTCTTGTATCAAATTGCCTTTCTGAGGCCTCTCTCTATCAATTTGTCAAGATTCGCCAGTAATTTGATAATATTATCAATACAACGTTGATTAATTATATTTTTCTAAATAGTATTGTAATTTATTTTACGTATTGAGTTATGTGTATGTGAGTTACTAATATTAACTATGGACCTTAATATTTATTCAGCGGGAACTTAGTCTGAAACTCTTCTGTTCTTCGCTTTCTGCCCGGATTACAGACATTGCGTATTAAGTGTAGAAAATAATTTCTTGCCCCGGTCGGGTATAGAACCGAAGAACCGACAACCAGTAACCAAAACCAAACCAAACCAATAATCTAATGATCTTAGAAGGATTACCCAATTTTACTATCTGGACTCTACTGAAAATACTCAAATCTTCCAAGGTACTAACTATAAATAAAATCTTGTTCAAATTGGTATTTTTCAATTCCTAGGCCTTTAGTAATTCAAAATAGAATAGGAGATCAAAATACGTTCTGACACATATATAAAATAGTATCGGGTGAATCTATTTTAGTACTGCAGTCTATTAATTTAACATTCGTTCTTAATTTGGATGAATTAATTACTTCACTATTTTTAATGATGTTAATGAAAACAATTTAATATTTATAAGATAATCACAAATTTTACCTATTTCTTGATTAAATTTAAAAACGATCAGACAGATCTGTACGTGCGAGTAATTTTTTCCTTAAATATTCTAAAATATATATATTTTTCCTCAACCACAAGTAGGTATTATCATATCATTAAAGTAAGTCTATAACTTTCTTAACAATATACCTACGCGTGAAATATTTTTGCCATTAGCACTAACAAACTGATACGAATATAAAAAGACAAATTAATTCACTATATATTTGCTACATATGACAAACGAAATACAAAATACAAACACAAGCTATAATAACGAAACTTGATTGTGAGTTATCAAACTTGATTTGCAATATCAGAAATATTTCGAGTTAAACTTAGAACTGGCATTATGCATACCAATTGGTAATATATGCAAAACAAAAGTAGCTTGTAACACGCAATCCTAACATTTTGTTAGCATTAAATTAGACCAGCCACACACAACTACCCCCAAAAACGCCTAATAATTATATTTTTTTAAAGAAAATTGCACCTTATAACGATAGGTATAACATAGTAATTTACATAACTCTGGATTTCGGTTGCAACATTCTACTTTCGTGTGGCAGTTATGGTTAATAATAACAAATGATAGGTCAAGGGTGAACGTTAGAATCAAAGGAAATTAGCTGAAGCGAAAATTCTAAAATACCTTTTGTTTGGGATATACCTTTTGTTATTTAAATATAACTATGTATTGGGCTTTGTAAGTAATTCACAAGGTAAAAGGAAGAATAATTTGTGTAAGTAAAAGACAAAGTAAGTATGCCATTTAAAACTATACTGTACATACATAATTATGTACTTACTTTTGAAAAGGTTTAATCTTGAATTCTTAACAACAGCTTATAAGGGTTTTAAATTAACAAAACTAATAAATTCCATTAATATATAAATTTACTAAGAGACATAGAGTAGATATACATTCGTATTTATCACACGAACATATTATGACCAAAACAATATGAACCAACGACCTCGATCCTAACGGGCAGGTTCTCAAACTATTGCACCTACAAGGCCCACTATATTTCATCTTACTCGTGTATAATCTATATACAAGTAGAGTACAGTAAATGTCACTAACGGTATCTATCAGTCACACCCGTTCAACCATCTTTGTGTTCCGAATAATCCCTAAAGTATTAAAGTAATCCTCGCCTTCGAGGGATATACATACGATTGACCGAAATCTATGACAAGCCATTTTGATCAGAATTCCTGATAAATAACAATAAATATTGGTAGTTGCTTTGTTGTCCTTCTGTTTAGTATTTCGTAATAGAACAAGACTTCTTTACATATTGAAGTAAATAATATTGATTATGCCTAATATATTTTATAGAAACAGTGAAATATAAAGGTTTTTTGTCATTTCGATGGATTATTCACTACTTTGACTGTCCTACATCCTTTTGATTTTATGGGTACCACGTGGACCGCACGTTAAATGTTTTAGTAATAAAAATTAACTGTAAAAGAACCTTAATTTATCTAGCCCGATATCAGAAACACTGATTCTCGACACATAATTTCAGAAGTTCCTACAAAAACGGGACATAACAGCAATAAAGGGATGTGCTTATCCCAGAACTTACGCTATATATCAGTGGCTTAAGTGCTATAGAAATCGTTTCGCGAAAACAAAACTTCTATTACCTGCATTGAAAACCATATCGTTTTAAATATAGGTGTTTTATAATAAATGCCTATATTTTGGGTCACGTTGTTGTATATTTTGTTGATAATTCGTGCTTTTAAACAAGTCGGTTTATGATTATACGCGAAATATTTAACACATCTCAAAATATTCCTTGCATTTCTTGTCCCGCATACAGCAGGGTAGGCCAAAAACCTAGTAATAAGATACTCCTTAAGAGACATTCAACTTGTTACCATAGTAAAGAACTAATAGTAACAATGTCTCCGAAAATTGAACCTAGAATTAACGCGTTTACAGATATACAGTGTGTAACTTAATGTTATACTTACCTTACCTTATGTATAATTAAAGTTATATGTATACTTGTAGATTCCGGGTAAAAAGGGGGCAAATTATCATAAGTTTGAATCCGCCTTATCGCGTAATCCTGGCTTAGTAGCGGCTCGCAGGACCACCCTGCTTGTTTACAGCTACGTATCACGATTGTAAAGATATGTAACACTGAAAATGTTGGTGTTTGGATGGGTGATCCTTTTACGGTGGTCAAAATCTAGTAGAGCCTTTAATTTATAGATTTTGGAGATTTTTACATAATTTAGACTACTGATGCTAAAGTATCGTTGCTACTAGATATCATTTTTGAAAAAAACTCAAATAAAAGTGAACATTCAACCTACAATTTATACATTAATCTATCAATCACATGAACCATTATAATAAATAGTCAATATATTTTTAAGAAAGAACCAATACTTTTACCTTAAAATTAACACACAGCTCAGTACTTTTGCATAATAAATTTAAACAAACTCCATTTAGAGTAAGTGTAAATGTGAATTCTAAAAATTTAGCGTTTCAAATCCGAAATTTGAGATAAAGTCAAGAGGAAAATCATTGTGCTTTAGGTGTGGCCACAAAGACGCGTTGCCATCCATTTTGAACCTTATCCCCTGGTCACAGAAGCCATGAATTTAGGTAAACTGTGTAGAATCTACTTACAGTCCCAAGACGAGTTTCGAGGCAACCCAATCATTCCCTGAACGAGAGATGTGCATTAGCATTTTTATCGATAGGAAATTGTTAGATGGTGCACAAAATTGGTGTTATAGTAATGATCTTTATGTCATTTATTAGTTAGGAACTCACTAAATTATGGTTATCCTGATGGTTTCCTGCTTTTAATTTCGTTATAATTTTTTTATTTTTTATACTATCATGAAAAATATGAAAAGAAAAATTAAAGAAGCCCAATTATTACAATATTATAATCTATTAAATAAATATGTATCTTTAAGTCAACTTAGGGATGACTAAGGAAATTATCCATAAAATTCTTATTACCTGAAATTTAAATATGGTATTAGCTAGCTTATTTAAAATTATAACTAGTGATGTTCTAAATACATCGACATCGACAAACTAAACGGTGCATTTACATACGTACACAGATACGAATCCAGGAGATATTGGCCATCCCTCGGGTGTTCAATATATTCGTATTTTTATTTACTCGAGAAGCTTTCTCGACTAGGTCTTGCGGATACAAGACGAAATCGGAATACTATATTTAGTCAAATTTACATTTCATTGCGCTTTTATATTGTGATAAGGTTGGTTTAGTTTCTAGGTAACTTATATTTGCGTATTGGTTAAATTCGCCGCGCTTTATCTCGACACCAGAGCGAAGAAATGAAAATATAAATTTAAATAAATATATAAATTAAAATTTATTTTATTCTATATTATTTTTATATTATTTATTTATTTAACTTAATATTTAAATTTAAATAAATATAATATTAAATATTTCCAATTCTTCGAGTGGGGATCAAACCCACAACCGGTCTCACGAATGGCCTTACAAGTTGTCCATTCAAAAAAATAACCTAAAAAAATAACATTTACAAAATTCAAATAGAGTTCCGAAATGTAAACAAATAAAATTATATTTAATATCTATGGAACAATGCATTAAAAAAGCGTAACTAACAGTTTGATTTATGTATTTTGCATGAGCACGTTCAAGTCGTTACGGTATGTGGAACATGCAAAATTCGAAGCAATTTTAAATAAAAATTTTGATAACCTAATTTCGCTCAACCTTAACAAATAAACAAACGATTAAAATGACACTTGCCCAGAAATTGCCGCGTAAAATCCGCACAAAAATTTTCAAAACAATTATGTTGCGAAAAAAAAGCGCAGAGTTTTTAATTAATAAAAATGGCGTCACAAAATGTCTGCAATCCAAACATGGCGGCCAATGAGCGACTCTTTATGTACATATGCTAATGAGTGACAGCCCTGTGTGAATGGAATTGTCGTGTTAGGGCTGTCATTATGTTATACCAACGTTACGTGAATGGGATGAGTGTTTTTGCTCTTTGCCATAGACAATGTAGCTTTTTAAATTAGGCATAACTTTTTTTTAATTTGGCACAGGTACCAAGTATTTAATCCATTGTAAGTTAATTGAGTTGTGGGTGTTGACCTGGTTTCTAACGGGCTCGAGTTTAACAAATTTTAAGTTTTTAAAATTAAATGAGAGTCGTTTCACGTTATATTTTAATTGTTAAAGTATTTTGCTCGGAATATATGTTGTGGTCGAGTTATATTTACGAATGTTTGGTAAGCTCGGAATTGGTTATTTCCAATATTTTCATCTTTAATTTTATTTATTTAAGTATATGTAAAGATTTTGATAAGCTGTCGTGTAAGCGTACAATTCAATTACGTACATTATTGCGTTACGTACATACGCCACAATTACGTACATATTATAAAGACGTGTACCTAAAATGCAGTTTTTACTTTTAAGATATAGTGTTGACCAACAAACGATACAGAACTATATCTAAACGAGCCAAAAACATACTGCCGCTGAATAAAACAAATATTCCTTGAGTGGCAGTTCAAGTCACAACTACCTATAATAATATATTTGCTAATTTCACCGCAATGGGGTCACGTCCCTCTAATTTCATAAATTGAGATAAATTAAAAAATCTTCTTTATCAAGCTTAATATTAAAAATCTTATTTTTTTACTGCACCACAAACAAGAAATGATAACAATAAACATAAAGATCTCAATCTTTTTAGTTGTTTAATTCGTTTGCATTAAAGTGTCCGCATGAAAAAGAAATATAGATACGACTAAATTGCTTGATGCAAATTTTCTTAAACTGCACCGCCATAAACAATTTTTTATAATATGAAAGGGTATGAAAAGTGTTCGTGGAGATAATATTATATTACTTAAAATTGTAAGTAAGGAACCTTCCGAATATAGTTTAAATCGAGTTTGCATTTTAAAAGACTATTTACAAAACAAATGTTCTGGCATAAATAAAAAGTGAGCTTTATATTCCCATATTTCTTAGATGGCCGGCAACAAATTGTCTTTTTGTTGTTTCTGTTTTTGTGATTGCTGTTCGAAACTTAACTGAAAATTAGCTTTTTTTTTATTAATTATTCGCTTTTTTTTGTTTTTTTTTTAGCTGTAGCTCAGTGGGCAAGTTAATAATAATAAGAACAAATTCTGTTGTGCAGTGGGATAGAGTATGCTTGTAAACGCGATGATTCTGGTTTCAATTCTCACTCAGGGAAAAAATAATAATTAAATTATTTTTCCCTATTCTAATAGACAAAGCACAACGTTTAGTTCCGCTACTTCAATGTCTCGAAAATTTAACAGTAAATGATGGGCACGTATGTTTTAACAAGGTTTCCTATATGGAAAAAGGCGTGAATCTGCTTTTTTTTAAAAGAAAAGAAATATGTATAATTATAATTTAAACAAAAACCCGAAACCATTGTAAAATTTTGTTAGACCATCGAAAAGTATGCCTCGAGGTTCGGTTCGGAAACGATTAAAACTTGTATTGCATTTGCATACGAACGGTTATTGCGCGTGTAGCGTTCCGACAAATTGAAGATACGATTGCTATCTTACAAGGGTGATTTTATCTGGCTAAGATTGAAGATTTCATATATTTATGTTATGGCTTGACCCTGGATGTTTTGTATATGCAGGTTATGTTATTTTTTGGGGTAATTACCATATTTTTTGATATAGTTGTGGTATTATTTGGTGTTGTGTCGATTGCACTGGTTCTTAGGGATACTAGTCCCTTTTAGGGAAGTTGATTTTCTGCCATTCAACAGGCAATTCTCGAAAATTTGGCGGTGTAATAGATCAGACAGATTATCTTAATATTCGATTGTACAGTGCGTGGAGAATGGGGTGTCTTAACATTGTGTGTCCTCTGCCTACTCTGCTACAAAACAACATTTTGACTTTTACATTACATCTTTTTTTACATCCCCTCGTGAATATTCTATTTTCACTTCAAAACCATAAAAAAGAATCTATATTTTCAATATACTCCCATCATAGATTGTGTTGTTCATAAATTAAAATTCAATATATTCATAACATTTACCTTTCAAATATTATTATAGGTAATACAATCGACCATCTTGGTTAACAGAAAGCAATTTCGCTTGTTTACCACCGGCGCGTGGCCAACAAAAACTTGTTTTTTTCAAAGTTGGACAAACAGACATATTGACTTGGCCTGTAATGAAATGGCATGACATGCCTCATCATAAAGTCGTTGAAGCATATTTAATGAAAGCAAATAGTGAATGCTGCCTTTGTATATCTAGCAGAATGTACTTAACATGTTGTGTGGATAATTGTTTTTATTTCTGTTATATTTCTAATGAATAAGACTAGTAGTCACGCTGTATCCCGTATATTGCAGGGCAGGCAGAGGGAACCTAGTGTTAAGATACTCTGTTCTCCACTTTCTGTCCAATTTTCGAGGCATTACGTGTATAAGACGACTGGGTTTTCTTCTAACACCGTTTTGCGACATAAAGCTGAAAAAAAAAACATTTTCCCAAGTAAATTTCATATTTAGATTTTATAAACATCGATCATACACAATTTTTCATACAAAAAAACTCCCATACCTCTAAAAATATTACTCAAACGAGCGTATCGAATTAGAATCCTTCAGCTGTACCCGACAGAGAAAAATAAAAACAAAAAAATAAGAATACAATATCTTAGATCAGCGAATGTGTAATATCCTCGAAGTTACGAACCCTGAGAATAATACCGGTTGCTTATAGCTTTATACATATTTAAATGAGCTATCCTCGTGTTGGCATAGAAATGTGTTGATGCAATAAATCTTTTTCGTATATTTTATATTGAGTTTGTTGGTTTATGCTAAACTAAATATTAGGTAAACTATGTATACTTTGTATTAGTCTAGTGTGATTTATAGGGTTTGTTGTAATTTGATAGTTTGTGCTTAGAGATGGAGTATATAGAATATTTTTTTGAGTATTTTATTTGAAATTAACTTTAAAAATATATAAAAAAATTGTAATTGTATTCTATATATGATTTTATTTTAATTTGTATATCAAGTAGTATTCATCAAATTAAAACGTTTAACAAAAAATACTTATATTGTCATTCCTCCATAAATTGCCTCCATAAACAGACGTATATGATATATTACTAATA
>FAPJ01024156.1:2957-15941 GCA_001485985.1 Heliconius ethilla aerotome | reverse complement strand
CCTCTTCCTACCCCGCTGTGTGCGGGATACAGCGTGAAGCTGATTCAGTACCCCATCATACTTGTTAGTATAAATCTAGACATTCTAGAGTCAAGACGGCGCGCGACGTTAAGCTCCCTCACCTGTCTGCGTCGCGGGCCTTCAGCAGCGCCCAGGGTTGCGTGGATTGCATGTGCTGGTTGCCGAGACGTGACACGCAGAGCACGTGGCGCAGGGCGTCGCGCAACCTGCCCTTTTCCATTTGTTGGGCGTACGCTAGATAAAATATAATTATTATAACCTATCAAGATTAGTAATAATTTTGTACTTACGTAACTTATGGTACATATTATGTTACGTTCGCACACAGCCAGGGATTCGCTGACCAAATCTTCCCACAATATTTCCCACACTCAGCATAGAAACCTTAGAATTTTAATAATCTATTATATGAATCCTCGCATCATTTTACACCCATTGTTTTAATTAACATTAGAATTAAATGTAATAAATAAAATCATTTTTGCTTGAGCAACTTTGAGCAAGTCTCACTATCTAGAATATCTAATTGTAAGTTACTTTTAATAAAGTACTTTAATTAAATCAGGTTTTATTTATAGTTATTATTTACATTACTTAAATTTAATTTTATATGTGTACGTATGTATGTATTAATTGACTTTCATTGTTGATGCCAGTCGTGGTGAAGAGGCAGAAGATTGTAAACGCGACCAGTTGTATGTTCGATTCCTATGAAGAAATTAAATATTGAATATTTTCATTTCTTTGCTCTGGAGACAAGGCAAAGGCGATGTTGAGTTCCACCACTTAACACACCCTGCTACATGCGGGATACGGAAAATTAAGAAAAAAAACCATGATAGCCTGCCAAATCTTACCTACAACTTCTCTATTAACCAAAGCGACCAGTTCGTAGTCGTCCTTCGTCATGTTGATTTCAGGAACTACTCCTTTGAAGGTATTCGTGCAAAAACTCAACGACCGATGGCAGAAATTGCCCAGATTATTTAATAGTTCCGAGTTATTTCTGGAAATAGTCAAAAAAATATATTATTTATTATATTACTTGTTAGGAGGATATGGATAAGATACCCTAAGATCGACGAATTTTGGCAGCCCTGAAATTAGGCATTGTGCGGATTGTTCACTTGCGCTCGGAAAAAAATATCAAAAGTAAGAGAAAATCATAAAACCAAATCTGCGCAAGAATCTACAGTTTACTTTAGAGATGACTTCGGCAACAGTACTGTGTTTAATTAAAATTTGTTAAGAATTTTATCTATATTTTATCATTACGATTTTATATGGATTATATGGATATATATGGATGACATGAAACTAAGAATACAATAGCCTAACACTACATTCAAGACACTGAACTCAGTTTTCCGCCTGAATTAGTGACTCTCAACGCCACGTTCTGTATTAGCGGAAACAGATATTGAAAATCTTTAATATAATCATCCCTCCAAGAAAGATCCATCCAATAATCATTACATTTATCGCTAACTAGCCTAGGTGCAATGGCATAGCATTTGTCTGAAAACACGAAGTTTCCATTCCACTAGGGCATTGACACTATTAATTATTTTATATTTACAATACCTCGCTCTCAAGACAAAGCACGACGTTGATTTACGTCACTTAACACACAATATCTCTCTTCGGCGATACATTCGGACCGGAGTGTTAACACTAGGTTCCTAATAACTAACCTAGTGCCAAGTTCAGACCAACTGAAGCTGGAATCTGAAGATTCAGGTCTAACACTGGCCAAGTAGAACCTCCACACGTCCGAGGGTATGCCGGTCTCTTGGGCGTCCGTACCAAACACACCAACGCCACGGGATTTGGAGAATTTACCTTCTTCGTAGTTTAGGTATTCTGAAAAATTTTTTGCTTTACTCTGATTGCCGCTCATAACAGGATTGGTGCCTATTTTAAAAATACTCCGTTTACCATTTTCCGTCGAATTTTCAACTATTGCCGCACTTTAGTAGAGCAAAAAAACTAAGAGCAAAGTGTTCTAACACTAGATTTTTTCAGCCTACTCTTCTATATACATGAGATGAGACCGCGTGATTAAATGAATAAAATATAATTTTAAAAGCATATAACGCTGTTATTTTTTTTAAGTAAATATTCTTCTTTGTATCAAGGGACTGAAGTAGACTGTGGTAGACTTTGTATCAAGGGACTATATATTTGATATTAACTTTAGTTAGTTACCACGACAGTTAATTCACAAGAATAATTTTGACAGATGGTTAGCAAAATAAAAGGGTTCGGTTTATTTATTTTGAGGTAAGGAACCCTAAAAGATAGGTAATTATTATGAGAGCATATCTAACCTGTTGCGTATACGTGGTCGACCAGCACGTGGCCCTCATTCACGCCGATCACGGTCGCCGGGAACATTATTACGTGGAACGGAACATTGTCTTTGGCCATGAATTGGTATAGTTTTACCTGTAATTGCAAACATTATGGAATGAAATCTTTGATTTCTGTTACATTGTAATCAGATTAGGTATAAATAATATTTTTTGTTGAAGAAAATATCAACTAAAAAAATCAACTACAAAATTGGGCAATGCTTGGGAGACGGAGTGTTAGACACTAGGTTAAGACTCGGGATGTATGTATGTAGCTCATTCAGTTAAAAAGCATTATCAAAAACAAAACCAATCAAAATTTAAAAAATCAACCCATTCAAAAAACATTTGCGTGTTTAAACGTAAAAAGAAGACTGACATAATCATCAAAAATTCTATTTAAAATAAGAAGTTAAACGGTGCATTTCTTGAGCGTCAAATAATTTACCATCGGTTCTCAAAAGTTACTGCCTCATACCTCAGAAAAACTAGCGTAAGAAACGACGCGGGTTTTTATTTTAGAAAACACACAGAAAACGTCTCACGTTTCTATCGTTGGATACAAAATGTCATTCAGCCTTTCTACATAATTGTATGTGTGTACCACCCATAATAACTCACGTCGTAATCCTTGTTCTTTTTCCACCATTTCTCGTAGTCTTTAGTGGCAGCTTGTGTTATACTCATGTAACCAATAGGCGCGTCGAACCACACGTAGAACACCTAAAAGTTAAAAAAATCTAAATGAAATCAGCTTCACGTTGTATCTCGCATGCAGCAGAGGGTAGGTAGACGGACGGAAACTAGTGTTAGGACACTCCATTCCCGACTTCCCGCCGAATTTTAAATTCGGCGGAAGGTCAGGGATGATGAAGTGCCCTAATAGGTTTTATCCCTATCCACCCTGCTATGCTGCATCCCTGTGCGGGATAAAGCGTAAAGCTAAAACAGTCTATTTGTTTTCAATAATTTATAATATATATTCATGATATGTTTTAGTAAAACATGTTGTTGTTATTTTTAAAGAACATTCACTTAAGCTCGAAATTAGGAGAGTAGGCAGAGAAAGCTTTGTGTCAAGGCACCCCTTTTATGCGGGACACAGTGTCTGACTGTAAACACGATGCGACGGTTGCAAGTTCAATTTCCAATGGTCAAAAATAATTATTTCAACATAATATATACTTCCTTTCCTGTAAATAAAATAAAATTATTTAAAAAGGAATAATTAGGTTTACCTTATGCGCGTACTGTTCCAACGGCACGGGCACGCCCCATTTGAGGTCACGAGTAACCGCGCGCGCGCGCAACGCGTCCCGCAGCCACGAACGCGCCACCGCTCGCGCCGGCGCCGACCATCCGCCCTCCGCCGCGCGCGCCCACGACCGAAGTGACGGCTCCAGCTGTGGGCCGGTTTGAATTTCGAATTGAATTTTTGAACACAATTTGAAATTAGAATTCGATTTGAGAGAGACAATTTGTTCATAGTGCTAGAGTTCAATACTAACTGGATTGATCTGCATTTGATATTGGAATTCGGTTTTTATTATTTATAGTATTTTTGGTTATATTTAAATTATTTTATTAAAATATGAAATATTTATAACATTCCATTCCCTAACCCTATCCCACAATACTTAGGATAGAACGTGAAACTAAAAAAAACCAACTAACCTGCCCCAGTTCAATGAACAGTTGAACACTAGGTCTAACGCAGGGTTTAAATCCGCAGACTTTACATTTAGGTTGTATTAGTTCAACCGCGTTGACCAGTTTCCCGCATTTGTCGCATTGGTCACCTCTGGCACCGTCGTAAAGACAACCCGGGTGAGGACACGTGCCTTCCACAAATCTGGGGAAATTTAATAAAAAAAGTATGTTTTTCCCGGCCATATTATTATTAAGACCAGTCGGTTTACAGTCACATCAAAAAGCGGCGTTGAGTGCCGTGCACGCAACGCCTCCAGATTTCGGCGGAAAGTGGGGAACAGATTGTCTTAACACTAAGTCCTCTACCCTGCTGTGGGCGTGAAATTGATTAAAAAATATATATATTATTATTATTAACGCATCGCAGCGTAGGGACTAGGGGCACAAACATGTAAAAGCAACAACGACAGACTGAGGGTTCTATTCCCACGCAAGGATATCAAATATTTCATATTTTCAAAGAATGGTGTTGAGTTCCACCACTCAGGCCTCCAGATTAATGGGAATGGAGTGTTTAACATTAGCTTAACATTAGGATAACAGGTACCCTCTGTCTACCCTGTTATGTGCGAGATACAGCGTGAAGCCAAAAAACATATACAAAACAAACTCACCTATCAGCCAGAAATCGATCGCATTTCTCACAAAACAATTGATCAACTGATTGTTCACTGACGAAGCCGTTATCGCGCAACTTTAGAAACATTTTCTGCGCTATTCTGAAATTAAATAGAAATTAAATTACAACAAAATATTTTTTTCATTTTCTGATGATAATAATTGCAATACATTCGGTATTTTTTTTAATTCAATTTAATACAACAATTTCGTTATAAACTATTAAAATTAACATTTTTACTATGCTAAAAAAAATTGATTATTATAATATTACAACATTCAAAGGATAAGAATTTCTTTTTTTAGAAAAGATACAAAAATCCAAGGGTCTAAATGTTCAAATGTTGTCAGAACTAATACACAAAAAAAAATATCCGAAATGAGTATAAAAAACCCACTCAGTCTGTTCGTTGGTACTGGTACGTCCAAAGTAGTCGAAGCCGATATCGAACCAGCGATACACCGCGTTGTGTATCTCGAAGTACTTGTCGCAGATTTGTTTTGGAGTTACGCCTTCTTCTAACGCCTGAAAATGTGACAGACAAACATACATGTAATATTTTTGTTTAGGTTTAACTGTAGTTGCGATGGTTGCGAGTTCATTTCCCAGTCGCAGGAAGTGATTATTTCATTTCACATTTCACACTGTCTCCCGTATATAGCAGGGTAGGCAGAAGGAACAAAGTGTTAAGATTTTTGTTCTCCACGCACAGCCCGATTCGAGCCATTGCATAAAACAATTATTTCCCCCCTAGGGAATCCAACCTACAACCATTTACACTCAGACGGACATTATGATAATTATTATATTAATATGTACTCACTTTTGTTTCGGTCGCAGTACCATACTCGTCGGTTCCACAGATAAATAACGTATTGTAGTCACATATTCGACAATATCTAAAAAAAATAAGGAAAACATGAGGTACAGGTAATCAAGTTAAAGTAAATTATAGTACTAGACTAATTGTATATTTTAATCTTTTGCGGAATTCTTCATCGCGCTTTGTTTCGTTACCAGTGCGAGGAATATAAATATTAAATATTTCATTTCCTCGAGTGGGAAGTGGCTCTTGAGCCAAAACTGGCTTCAATCATTTATAATACATACAAACTATATTTAGTCTAAGATAGAATATATGAAAAATTAAAAATTATAACAAACATAATAGAAAAATAACAAAATAATAATAATCGTATATTCAAAGCAAGTTAAATTTCGAAAGAAATACTAGTTGTTAATAACAAAAAAGTATACTACTATGAATGAGACGTGACCGCAATGAACTTAGATGTAGATGGAAAACTTGAAGGCGGTCACGATTCGTCAACCGTACTGTATTTACCTTGCAAATATATCAGCTGAGAGAACACATCCTATAATATTTCCTAAGTGCGGCACATTGTTGACGTACGGCAAAGCCGATGTTATTAATATATTTTTCTTGCCTTTAATTGGTAAGCTGAAAATAAATACAAAATGTCATGTCGGTTAAAATACAATGGAAATCTCTACATAACGACACTAGAATTAAATCCACGTCTAAAGCGTCGTCCATACTACGACACACTCTATGTAGTCACAATTATTTCTATAACGACATCATAACGCTATTATTCATTTATACTTGATTATTTTTTCAAACAGTTCTCGAAACATTGTATACTGGGTGGCAGCGCCATCTTTTTACCAGAATATCAATTATGAATTCCACCGAATGTAAATCGAACCCAGAACCTTCGGTTTTATAGTCAGATGATTTGACAGTGTGAAACGACGTTTTATTGCCAATATTAAACATCTATTATTAAAATAATAAATGTGAAAGGATTATGAGAACAAATATTTGTTCCACTGTCACAAAAAAAAACTACTAAACCGATTTAGATAAAACTTTATATAGCTCGTACGTCAGAATAACACGATTTATGTCAAAATGTTGTATAATTTAGCTACAATATAACAATAACTTTAATTGGGCCACTCACATAATTTTTTCCTGTTTAAGTGGTTCTTGTAAGTTTTTGACGCCATTTTCCCAATTCTCTTTGGCTAACTCTATTTCCTCCGCCGTTACAACCACTTCGGGAGATTCCTCAGGAGATCTAATATATTAAAGATATTTTTTTTTAGCTTCATAGGAAGATACCTAGTGCTTCTACACTCCGTTCCACTTGCTGTCGCATTTTCAGATATTGCGTGGTAAGAGGCGGAGGTCTACGCCATTGATAATATTTAATAGTTCATTCTCCCTAGTGGGAATTGAACCCACAACTATCATGTTTGCAGTTACACGCTGTGCCACGACGACCTTAATTATTATTATTATTATAGACTAGAAAAAACAAATTATAGTCACAAATACATATAATATGTGTTATAAGTTGCGAACTCATTATAGAAGAAATAAAGCGTTACTTACAATTATGGGAAAAAAACATCTTTTAATTATATAAAAAAAATGCATTTACTTTTTTAGAAAACGTATGAAGTTTTTAAATATAGCAGGATTTGAACCCGCACCTCTTGGTGTTTCTTAATTGTTGAATAAACTTTAAAAAGTTAAAAACCTACACATTTAATATAATTGTTACTGATACTGTCTGTACGTGGAAAACTCGTCAGAAAATCTATTATTGCAGGCATTTATATTTTTGTCTGTCTGTATGTTTTTCTACTTGCTTGTACACGCTAATTTCAGAAACGCCAAAAGTTATTTATATGGCAAACTTTTAGTGTTTGTTTTATTGTATCGTAACCGATAAATAAAGAGGTATACAAGTAAAAAAACGACCTATAGAGATGCTAAGGACAATATGATGATGATGATGACGTAAAAAAATATACGTTCTCTATAAATTATAATAACTAGGTAGTTATATTTATATAAAAATATAATATAATAAATACTTGTAAATTTAACTCACCCTATTGGAGAAACTAAATTACTTAATTGCGGGGTTCCCAAAGCGGAGATGGGGGCGAATGGACCCTTGGCTGAACCATCCCATTGCTTGATGGCTTCCTAAAAAATTATTAGGGTTTATAAAAATATTTAACGTGCTATATATTTTATACAAATAAATAAAATTGAATTGTCTGTGTGTGATTTCAAAGTAAATGTAAAACACATTTACTTATCAAGGGAATATAGTTATTATTAATATGGTACTAAAACATGAACAAAATTTTTGTCTGTCTGTCTTTCTGTTTGTCCGTACTAATCTGCGAAACAGATGAACCAATTTTTATGAAAATAACATTGAGAGATAGAGGGTGTGGAATACTTGTCATCCTGTAATTCTCGTAGGATGGAGAAAGGTAAAAACTATCACGTACCTACCGCCCTAATAAATATGAAATAACAAAACATGCTTCTATTAAATTAACAGAAACAAATAAAACTCTAAAATATATTTAGTGCTCAACAGTATAGATAATCATGAGTAGTATTTCTATTCAAATGTAGACAAAAGCCGAAAGTAACAGCTAATAAGCAATAAACAAATAATAATCACTAACCTGTACCGCTTTCGCAGCATTAATTTCCTCAGCCCATCTCACGATATTGTTATATTGCGATATATATTCGGTTTTGAAATCGTTATTATAGTTCAGTGGATACAATGTACTCCATATTGATATATCTGCCGCTGTTATTTTATCCTAAAATTTATGATTTTTTATAAATATTTTCTTATTTAGTAAGTATTTATAACATTTTTAAAATGTTATTCCATATTTGACAGAGAAATATACCACTTAGGTACTAATGTCACAGCAGCTACAGATAGCAGTTTTTTTTTTTTACAGTAACCTAACTAACCTAACCTGCTCTCTGTACAATCTTATGTATTAATATACCAACAAGAAAAATATTTATTGAGGCCAGTCGTGACGCAGGGGTACAAAGTGTGACTTGGTTCGATCCCCACTCAAAGAAATTAAATACTTATTTAAATTTATATTTCCATTTCTTCGCTCTGGCGGTTAAAGCAAAACGCGACGTTGAGTTCCGCCACTCAAAACGCAACGCCTCCAGAATTCGGCGAAAAATGGGAAACAAAGTGTCTTAACACTAGGTTCTCCCTGCCTACCCCGCTGTGTGCGTGATATAGCGTGAAGCTAAAAAATATTTATTTAGAAAACATAGAACCTTGTATAAGGTATTTGATACATTATCAAATACCTTTCTTTGTGTTATTAGTGTCGTTTTCTTTATACATAACATTAGTTAAGCAAGAAGAATAAAATTTTTATAAATATTTTTGCCAAAGAAGTATAATTTCTTATATACATACTTAAGTAAACATATACACAAACACACACACACATACATGAACACAAACATACACACTCAAACACACAATGTTATTTTTTCTAAATACAATAGAAAGGAATACATAAAAATATGAAAACATTCTCTCACCCCTAGAACATATTTATGTTTTAACAGAACACCTTCAATCCACAGCAGTGCAGAGTTTAATGTCTGCTTGAGATCCGATGGTATGTTTTTACTTGTTAATACTGATGTCACTATAGGTAATAGACGGGTTGCTTCCCACTCTTGCATTTGCTGACTGTATATTATAAACAATAGTAGTATAAGCTGCAGCTTTGTTCTACTACTCAAAGTGAGAAACATATTGTGTCTTAACACTGGGTTCCTTCTGCCTACTTTCCTTTAAGCAGGTACAGTGTAAGGCAAAATACATAATAAAAACTAGTTAGTTAGTACCATATGTAAACCAAGAGTTGTGGGTTTGATTCCCACCTGAAGAAATAACATATTTAATATATTCATATCTTTGCTCTGGGTGTCATAACAAAGTTTGGCATTGAGTTCTGCCGCTCAACACACAATGCCTCCACTGGGTTTGTTCTGCCTAGCCTGCTGTGTGGGATACACTGTGACACTCATCAAAAGAAATAAAAATTTACCACTGTCCATTTTCTGATAAATCCAACACTGGGAAAAGGTACTGTGCGGCAGCATTACTACTGAAGAAGCTAAGCTGATCATCTACCTCCAGCAGCGGCAACACCCTCGGCCCTGAAGACAGGTCTGCCATGCAGACAACAACTCAATACCTTTAACCATACTGCTCATGCAATTATAAATTTATGACAATATAATAATTTAAATATTATTAATTTACTAAAAAATATGTGAAATATCGTAGTGTTATTAATAAATGTTAAACATGCAACAGTTTATATGCTTTATAAACTGTTGCATGTTTATTATGCTATTTATATACACAACAGAAAAATTATTTATTACTTTATAATTTTTTGTATCTAATTATTAAAACATTAACTTATCATTAACACAATAAAATATTTCCTCGACTATAATTATTACACACGTGAGAAGGAAAACTCGTTGAAAGAAGCAAAAAAATCGATGAGTAAACATTAAGATGATGAAATAGTTCATACATATATTAGCATGCCATATTAGACGATAAGTTTCTTTAATAGAGGATTATACAAAATGAAATAAATAGTATTTTTTATTTATAAAGCCGTATTAATGGCTATTATTTAAATTCTATACTACCTTCAAAGGTTGCTTTGTGTAGCTCGATTTTCTTGCTACCTAATTTAGCTGCGATAAGCAACTTTAAAGTGGCAGTGTTGTTTTCGTTGGTATAAATCTTCATTTTCACTTTCTTCAAATGTATTTGAATTTATAAATTAGTTTTATGATACATAACCTATGTGCCGATTCCAATTGGACACAGAGTTGGCACTTACAAAGTTACACGGTGACATTGACAGTAGTGATGTTTACCTTCCAGTTGCCTTTCAAAGAAAAATTACGATTAATTGAACAATCGATGACATTTATATTCGATTCAATATAAAAAATGTATTTTATTTCATGTATTTTATCGTAATGTAATATTTATTTGTTACTGTATGAAATAGTCAGCTAAAAGTTGGTCAGTGTAGAATAATACTCACAATAAGATTTAAAAAATGTCACTATATCTTTGAGGACAATTTGAAATGAAATTTTCAAATAGTATTAAATCAATATTGCTTAACAAAAAGTATAATACAAATTAATTGCACAACTGCACTTTTTACTCTCTCAGTTTACTCCTAAAATGTGAGTTCAAAAACTTTCTCAAAATCCAAATGAATCTAATTCTTATTTATTTAAAAAATCATCTTACTTGCGCATTTTTTGATCAAAATTATCACCTTACCTTACCTTGAAGTTTAGAAAACTTTAGCTTCATCTTGTATCCCGCATAGAAGGGTAGGCATAGGGAACCTGGGAATCTAGTGTTAAGATACTCCGTTCAAATTTAGGTGCTTTCCGCCAAGTTCTGGAGGCATAGCGTGTTGAGTGACGGAACTCAACACCACCCTTTGCCTCGTCATCAGAGCGAGCAAAACGCAATAATTAATATTTGATTTCCTCAAGTAGGAATCGAACCCACAACCTTTCACGTCTATAATCGCACGCTCCTGCGCTGTAAGTAATGAACTCAAGTAGAACTATTTACCTAGTTAAACATTCAATATCGACACCTTCAACGAAATCGTCATTGCACTTTACAATTCTCGTAACAGAATTCAATTTATTGCATTGAACTGTCACGCCTAAAGGCCATAAGCAAGAAACATCCACTTGACGTGCACTTGACAGTTGACGATACAGTTGACAGTCTTATCAGTTATCAGTTATCACTGTTGTGTAAATTGTAAGCTTATTTGAAACAAAAGCTCGGATCACCATAAGAAAAGAACTGAACTAAAAAAGTCTACTACTTATATTTTATTCTATTTTATATTTATTTACTTTTCTTCATGACTATAACGCAATAAGTAAACAACAATTATTATCGCTACTTATAGATAAATTATGAATTTATCTATTTAATATATACAAATTATATGGCAAACATACATGCATATAGCATAGCATAGTACATGTACATTTATTTATTGCGTTTTCATGTTTCGACCATAAAAATTACAAAATGGTAAAATCATCGTTTGACGGTATTATATCGGAACTTCCCTTTATAAGAATAGATAATTTTGAAGTAAAACAATTTAAACCTGAAGCAATAAAGGCATATTTTTTGAGTCACTATCATACAGATCACACAGTTGGCTTAAAGGCTATTGATTTTTTTAAATGTTTATCATCGACTAACTCAAATATTTATTGCACCGAATTAACTGCTACTTTTATAGACAATGACTTAGGTTATGATAAAAGCATTATGAAATTCATTAAGCCATTAAAAATGGGTAAGTTATTTTTTTACTTCTTTTAACACACTGTTTTCGGCTTATAACAGGGTCTGAAAACCTAGATTTAAGACACTATAGATCATATCCCAACCACTATTCAATTCTTGGGACATTGCCCAGTTGAAATGTGGCCAGTGGCAGAATAACAGTTTCACAAATTGTCTTGTAAAGAGGAAATGAAAGATAATTCACCCTTCAGGCCCTCTATTTCTACGCCTTTGTTTGCCACAATGATTAAATTTGTTAATGTACATTTAATCTTTAAAGGGTCCATTAGACCTACATTTGGGTCACAAGTCCCAGGCACTGTTGCAATCCTCATCATGCAACTTAATGAGCACCCATGGCAGGATTCATACAAAGCTTAACAGTTTTTTCGCCTGTTTAAAATATTAGAGACCGTCGTGGCACAGTGGAATGAGCGAGCGACGTTCATAGGTTTATGTGCGCTCATTGAATCAGGAATGAATTATTTGATAATTCCATTTCCTCGGTCTGGTAAAAAGACAAACCGTTGTGTTAAGTTCCGTCACTCAACACGCGATGCCTCCTGAAGTCACACACTAGATTCCCTTTTTCTTTATTGCTATATGAGCGATCTCGCTCAACGGCCGCAAGCCTAGGTTATGTACAGCAGACGGCACCCTCGCCGCCGACGACATCCTCTCAAGGAAACCACGTAACGCTTGCGATTTCTTAGAGATAAAGCATTTTCTTCCCTACCCAACCGGTGTCGCTGTAAAGGCCAGTAGGGCTAACAGCATTAAACTCAAAAAATCAATATAAATACATTGAGTATCAGTATCATCGTAGTTTATCCTTATCTTTTTAATATTATGTATATATTTTTGATCACGTTTTATGTATGTATGTATAATGTATATATGTGTAAATATATATTGTTTTTCAATATATGTATGTATGTATGTGTAAAGTATATAAACATTAAACACTTTTTATGTAAGTTTATTTTTATATTATTGACTTATTTTATTATAT
>FAPJ01024114.1:16861-30717 GCA_001485985.1 Heliconius ethilla aerotome | reverse complement strand
GTTCGCCAACCCTGCTGTGTTGACACTGAGTAAAAAATAGTAAAATCCTGAAATACGGTAACCGTCCACAACACACTACTTTTGTATTTCGCCTGGACCGTTTCAACTAATTTTTCAGTTGTTACCGCGCCGGGTGCGCCGGGTGCGCTTTACGGCCGCTAACATGCTTAGAATGGTAATGAATCGATATGACGATGTGTGCGGATTTATTTATTGATAGCCGCAGTCTCGTTTGTGCAGTTGTAGGTACCTGTAGGTATCGTGGTGCAAGGATAGCATCTGGTAGATGAAAGAGATGGTTGTAGATTAGATTTCATTTGGGAGAAAGACTTTGTTTTAGTCTTTAGATTCATGCTATCTAGCATGTAACAGAAAACAGACACAGGGGGAACCTGGTGCTAAGAGACTCCGTTCCACAATTTTCGCTGAATTTTCGAAACGTTGCGTCTTGATTGTCGGAACTCAACGCCTTTGTGCCTTTTACCAGATACCAGTGCTGTATAAGTAAGAAAATTCCTAAAAAAGATATATTATAGTAATTAATTAAATACATTACCACTGATCCACAGTGGTTAATTCATACAAAAATTATTAAAAAAATGAGCAAGCACTTCATAATTTAAAAAGTTCTAAAGAATCACATCCTAAACGGCGGCGCAGTGAAAGGCTGTATGAGGTTCACCGGAAGTAGCTTGTTCGGTCTATAGCTTCCGGATATAGACGGAATTTTTATTCCCTTATAAAACGGAAATAGTTTTGTTGTTTTATTTAATTTTGTATTTGGTCGTGTACTTTAAGATGTAAAATGGAAAATACCATTTTTTCCCGTTCCGGAGGAAGGAAAAAGGTAGAAATTTCGATTTCGATTTAAAAAAAAGTTAATAAAAAGTATTTTTCATTATATGGAAAACAGTTAAAGGATCAAACGTTTATAGAGTGACAGATTTTAAATAAAAATAAACTAACCTAACCTAACCAAATGCCAAGTTTCAACTTTGTAAATTTATTTTTTAGTAGATTAGCTAATCAATATAATTATATTATAAATGTATATAATTATATATTTTTTTAAATACAAACAACTTCCTAAAACAAGTGATGCTAATGTAAGATCCGTACTAAAACAAAAATATTTCTCCGTTTGTTTTATTTTCTTTATTTCTCTAGTTTCCTTAAAAGACGTCACGCGGCGCGCGACGGGTGGCGTTGCGATAACGATACACAATGACTTGGATGACCAGCAAGTCCCTTATTTGTTAATATACGTTTAAATTACATTATTTATATGTTTTTATTTATTTATTTTTTAGGTACTTACTGTATCACGCATATAACAGGATAAGCAGTTGAAACCTAGTCAAGCTTCTCCGTTCTCCACTCTTCGCTAAGGAAAATATTGTATATTGTACTTTATTCTCTAATTTCTACCTGAATTCAATATATTGTACATTAAATAATTATGACAAATGAAATAATTCTCCGAGTGGGAACCGAACCCGTAACCGTTACAGTCGCACACTTGTCCCGTGCGCCATACAAGCCTCTGCATCTTTGCTCGTGTTCTTCTTATTATTCTCTTTAAGTTCTCCTAATAATAATTAATTAATTCTCCTATAATTATCATGCAAGAGGCTAAAAAAATTAAAAATGTACAACTTGGAGTATGATATCTATTCTAAGTAACACCTCTATGTAACACAAACCACACGTCACACTCGACGTGTGGCGTGCGCCACGATGACGTAACCGTCCATCATCAATGCATCATAATGAAACTTGCAGTAATTGTTATATTATTTTTTACTTTCAAGCGGTATCCCGAGACAAAATAAGTAAACAAATTCTTCACTAAACAAGAAGAAAATCTGAGGAATGGAATGGTTATAATATTTTATTTATTTTCATTTTTTCGCTCTGGTTAACAAAGTGTAGAGAATTGGAAAAACGGTCAACATTACGTTCCCTCTACCTGCCTGCTTTAAACGGTATACAGTGGAAAGCTAACAAAAAGTATATTATATGTTTATGATTTGAAATAAAAAAGCCACAGGGAACTTAGCGTTAGCTCCGTTCCCCACTTTTCGCCAAATTATGGAGGTATTGTGTGTTGAGTGAAGAAATGGAAATATAACTTTTAATAAATATTTCATCTCCTCGAGTGGGGATCGAGCCCACAAGCAGTCGCATTTGCAGTCACACTCTGTGCACCTGCGCCACACACGCACGTCACACTCGCCGTGTGGCGTGCGCCACGTGACGTCACCATTGCTCAACGTATCGTAATCAGACTTGTCAATTTCTTTTCGAATAAGACGTAGACTACGTACGACTTTTCGAAGAAGAGATAACATATATACAAATTGTTGCTTAAATACATTTTTAAATTTTTTTATGATACATTTGTTTTAGCCTCGAGCTTATCCCACGCATAGCAGGGTAGGCAAAAGGTTCCTGGGAACCTAGCCTTAAGAGACTCTGTTCCCATTATTGCACTTCCATACCCCACTTTCCCCATCCACATCCTTCCGCAGTTACAGCCTCATGCTTGTGCCCCTGCCCGACAACTGGCTTTCAATAAATAAAAATAAATATATATATATATATTTACTGACTTTCAATAAATGTATATAATTAATAAAGTTTTCTGTCTGTATCTAATATTTGTTTTCCATTCTAACGTTATAATAGAATAATTTATAGGTACTCAAATAATCGATGCGTCGCACGTGACGTGTGACGGACGCCAGTCATCATGGCGTCACATCATTCTAAGAAATAAATATATTTTCGTTTGATTTTATCATTATTAATGTAATCAAGGCTCTCGTTACGTAGGGGCACTAGTGTACGATTTATATCGTGACAGTTGTAGGTTCAGTTCCCTCTTGGGGGAATAAAATATTTAATATTTGATCTGGTACCGAGTTAAAGCACAGCTTTGAGTTCTACCACCTAACACGTAATGACTTCGAAGAAGAAGAATTCGGAGTTCTGAAGAATTCGGTGAAAAGTGCGGAAAGGGAGTGTCTGTCAAGCTTGTACTCCTGTGCCACGACTGGCTTCTTTCTATTTCTTTCCTATTAATTTCAAACCTTTACAAAAATTGAACCCACTACCACCTAACAACATAGAGCCCACCACATAAAATGTTCATACATTTAAACTGACATAACTTGTATTTATTATTTAGTTTCAAAGGCGAAGCGAAATAAAAAATCCCTTTGACGTCGAAGCCTATTCATTCGTACGGGCAACGGTTAAGAGGCTAATGTACGTCATATTGTCTGTAAAGTGTGGCTTATGTTCAATTTTGTTTCTATTTATATTTTTTTAGTCTTCTAGCTGCAAACGTGGCAGTTGGGGCTGGAATTCGCACTAAAAAGTAAAAAAACACAGCACAGTGTTGAGTTCCGCCACTGAGCATGCAATGTCTCAAAAATACCAACTGTGCTGAGTGGCGAAAAGTGGGGAAGGGAGAACTTTAACACTAAGTTCTCTCTGCTCAACTCGCCTCGCGTTGTGTTGTTACCAGAACGAATAAAAAAAATAACTAAATTCTTTTTCATTTTACATTCCCCAAGTGAAAATTGATGAACGCCACAACCGTGGCGTTACCGCTGTTCTCTCTGGCCTTTGCTTAAGAAGTCCAACATTTATTATTTGCTTATCATATTTCGCAATAAATTTAAACCCAAATCTATAATATAATACAATTTGAACCTCCACCGCGCCACGTTAGACTCATATAGAGCACAGTAAAAGAACATTTAGAACTCATTCACTATAGTACCGGATAGTTGGCATGCCTCCGGCGTTTAGCTCATATGTATATTTCAAATTTCAATACACCCTATACTGGGAATTCTGGTGAACTTTCATCGTACAAATTCTAACGGAATTTTTTTTATGCACCGCCCGATACGGAACGGAACGGAACGTTTGTCTTTATTAATTTTTAATAGAGCCAGTGGCTTTGTGGTCGTTTGAATTGTAGAAAGGTAATTGATTCGATTTTTATGTATGGTGGATTGGAGTGTAGTTATTTGTTTTGTTGATAGTCTTTTAATGTTATAAAATTAATTGAGACAACTCCTGACGCATTCTCCATATAATTATATAACTTGATAAGAATAAATTATTGAATCGAAAGTAATATATTTTGCTTTAAAACTAACACCGTGAAACGGCTGGCAAAAATGTTTTTGATGATTAAAGGAATAAAACAAAAAGTATAGAGTCGTAGAGGATAGAATTTAGATTCGCGCTGTATCCTGCATATGACAGAGTAGTTATTGTTTTAACACACTCCGTTCCGATTAACACACTTCCGTTCCCCACTTTCCACCAAATTCTGGTGGTATTGCGTGTTAAGTAACGGAACTTGACGCCGTGCTTTACCTCGTCACCAGAGCAAGGAAACGAATATTTTAAATATAACATTTCCGCGAGTAGGAATCGAACCCACAGCCTGTTGCGTTTACAGTCGCACGCTTGTGCCGAAATAGATAATCAATTCTATTAAAAAAGCACAGCATTCATACTTCAATGTATAGACAAGACTAATACGTTAGCAAATCCTCTATGTACAGAATAGTATACGAAAAAGTGCTAAAAAAGTATTTTGTATAGAGATACCTCTACTCATACAATAGTAGTACTAGGTTCCCATATGGGTATATGGGTACGTATGGGAAACAAAAATCACTTTTTGTGAACATTTTTCAACGCAACCCTGATTTACAATTCGCACTGGAACGAAACTACAATTACACGTGGAAATAAATTTAACTAGTAAAATCGGTCTCCGCCCGGTGCGGATTGAAAAGCTTATACGTTTTATATAGTTACATATATATGTATATATCTATGTTTGTATGTGGATACAATTGCTACAAAAAGATACAAAAAAGTTAAAAAAAATCGGCTTCGCGTGTTTTTCCGTATAGCAGGATAGAGCCTAGGGATAAAAACCTACTACAGCCTACTTACTTCAGCCCAAGAGATTGTGTGTTGAGTGGCGGATCTTAACGCGGCGTTTTGTCTATAAAGCTTATTATATCAACATAATCAAATCTTTTGACTGCAGATCGAATCAAGAACTACCGCTCTTCTACTCAAACAGTGTGTCCTTTAAAATATAATATCCTTAATAATATTCCACTGCATTACTATGCGTAACATCAATAATAATGTTTATTTAACGTTACAAAGTCAAATGAGACGCGCATGAGGTGGTTGTTAATGTAATATGGAAAATGATTGATAACTGATAACGATCTGATAACAAAAACAAGAATGTACAAAGGTCTCTAGAAGGACAAAACGTTGCGTTAAATTTCACGGGAACGGAGCTGCTTCTACCATATTCTATTTACCCATACTCTCTGCTTTATTTGAGATACAGCATGAAGCTGAAAATAAAAACTGTAAACGTACTCGTATAATGAGATGTATTACAAATACTTCGACTAGTTTTTTGTAAGCTGATTCCGAACATTGCAAGGTATTTAGATACAACCTGTCAACCTAAAGTTAGGACACTCCGTTCTCTCTGCCCATATTTGAGACGCTTAATGCCGAATTTTATCTTGCCAACGTGAAAATGTGTAAAACACGCAAATAGAAATCAAACCTACACTGCGCCACTGCGCTACAATAGCCTATTTGGTTTACAAAAGGTCAAACATAATCAAAATAATAAGTTATGTAGGTAATTACAATAAAACACGTATATTTGTTAAGTAATTGTATGACTAACTGATAGGACACCTGGTGGAATCGGAAATGATGCGTTTGTCACGTCGCCTGCAGCAGCGGATGTTAGAGGTTTATCAATATTTCTGCTAATATTTTAGAATTTTATAGAATAATTTGATTTAATAACTATGAATATTGGGTTACGTGTTTTCGTAACGGATGTGGGTTCGATTATTATTACCACTCGGGGAATGAATTAATTTCTTCTTCGCTCTTCGTCTTGAAAATTGGCACTAAATCAATAAAATTTTAATAATCAAAACAAGAAAAAAAGTATCCGATCCTTGAAAAATCCATTGCAAAATTTGAACTTCATACTATCTTACACAGTAGCGTTTTTCTATACTAAGCCACCAAAGCTAAAAGTAAACATAATACAAACTTAACATACCTTACAAAAGAAGGGTAAAGGTATCACACAGTAATAACTACTTATTTCAATGGCTATAGAAATCAAATGCTAATAAAAAGCATGATTTATTACTTCAATATTTATTATAAGTTATTAGAAATCTTTGTCAGTACAGTCAGTATTGTCAGTGTAGATGCAAATAGGCTTCGTCGATATTGTAAGCGGTGAAATATTATCATAGAATGTATTGGTAGGAGGCTTTTTAGTAAAATAGTTTTGTGAAGGTATTTTTAGTAAAATGAATTAAAACTACCATTTTTGACGATGGACATATTATAACAGAATATTTTATAGGAAAATTGATTATGTACAAATATTTAGTAACTAAAAACAGTAGAGGCAAGTCGTGGTGCAGAGGCACAAGTATGCAGTTGTAAACGCGACAGGTTGTGTTTTCGATTCCCACTGGAGGAAATTAAACATTAAATATTTCAGAGTGTCTTAACACTAGGTTCCCTGATACCAGAGGATATTAGGCAGAGGCCCACTCTGCTATATTCAGGATATGAAAAAACTACAAAACACGCTTTTATAGTAGAAAGTTGCGCAAGTATTATAGAATGATGATCAAAGTTATCGCTAAAAGTATCGGTTTGTAAGTGAATCTTTCATGTTCAACGAATTTATACATATTAAGAAAAGAACTTACATCACAATACGTCTAAGAATCCATGTTAATGTTTTTTATTCCGAATACATAGTTGATGAGTGATGTGAGGATGGCTATAGGTGTTTGACAAAGGTCCAACTCCTTAAGTTTCGCACGGTGACCCAATTCAGGAATAATATATAAATATTTACAATACTCAATACGCATCCATATGGTACATAACCATAAAAAAAGTAATCCAATTCTTTGTAAGAATTAAACCAAAACGGAAATTTGGACAAACATTGAAAGCACTGAAAATATTTTACGATCGTCAAATAACTCATTGTGTAGCACATTCTGTTGTCGCTCTTAACATTATTTACGATTTTTTTGGCATTTATCGTCACGTGTCACCTTTGATACTTTTATGGGGGTGAATCATTTTTGTTATCCCAAGGATGGTGAGGAGCCTTCCATGTCCTTGTCCATAAGGAATAATATATTCCTGGATATATTGGATCTACGGATCCTGGCTTCAGATCTCTTAAATATTATGCTATTATCTTTAAGATACTTAGAATCTTTGGGCTGTCTTTCGAAAAGTAGTTAAAAGGCAAATTCTTTGTCAAGTTTTCCAACTTTCAAATAATAATTGACTATTCCTTTTAATGGAGTAGTCGTGGCATGGCAGAGTAGAGTCCTATTCCCACATAGGGAACTGCTAATTATATTTTTTTAACAAATTTATTTTGCCAATACAATAAGATAGAGCACCTAACACAGCACTCCATGTTAAGACATTTCTTAGCACTAGTTTCCCTGCCTGCTGCCTCCCCTGCAACATGCGTGCTAAGCGTGAATATTCACAAAAAAAGTAATAAAACATATGAATATATGTTATTGTCTATACTAATTTATTAACACATCGCCGATGGTTTTACGATCTCCATTGTTACATTGTTAGAGTTTATCTTTTAGGGGATCTTGTGGGGTTCCGTATCGGAATGATGGTATAGACATTTATGATTGCGTTGAATATGTGGTTCAGATTCTTATACATTTGGGTTTTTCTTTCAGCTTCGTGTATACTGTTATATACATCGGTATGTCATTGGATTGGCGAATTTCAACGTTTTGTCCTCTTATTATAGAGAAAGAATGAAAAAAATAATAATTTCCTCTAATGAGAAACCAACCCACAAGCATCGCGTTTACAACCATATATTGTGCTGCTGTGCCACAATGAGTTGAGTTGAGTCAACTTTTTCTTGCTGTATGCGTTCCTATAAATTGATTATTATAAGTTAATACGGAACCCGATACATATTTCAGCCTTTTTTAACACACATATTGTAAAGAACAGTTAAAATAGCGGCATTATTATATAAATTGCCCAATTTAAGATATGCCTTAGATTTACGCTTTACTTTCGAAAGTTCTTCATATAAATGTTTCGATATCAGATCGTTGTAATATTATTGTTATTTGTATAAGACGACACGCGGGAGATTTTAAAGGTTTTAAACACGGTAGAAGCTTCAAATTTAAATATCTGATAAAAATAATTGTAAAATTATACCGTGGTTGAGAACTTCGTGGCGCAAGACTTGGCGTCTGACTTACACGTGATGGGTTTGATTCTTAGTGATGGGATAGTTTAAACTATTTTATTCCTTACCCTGGCAAGATGATCTTGAAATTCGGATGGGAAGCGGGCTTGAGGTATCCGCGGTTTTTCAGGTCACCTCACCATAAATCAATCATCATCATAAAGTCAGTAAAAAGATATAAAAATTTTTATTAATTAATTCGATCATAAGTCTATATTATATATTTTTTAATTACTTGTTCAAATGATAATATCCAATGTTTTATCTCCTCGAGTAGAAATCGAACCCACAACCATCGTCTTTGCACGCTGTATCTCTTGTGCCCCTGCCACGACGGCCTCAACGAAATTAATTCGAGTACTTCAGAAGTATCTGAAATTATCATATTTCCACTTGACCACGGCAAAACCGCAGGTTTAAACTAGTTTTAATATAAAATGAAATTTTCCTTAAAATTTTTAACAGAAAAAAATTGAACCCTAAACTCGTATCTCTTGTTAGAACTCTGAGTAATCAAGGCCGGCCATTATCTATACAATACTGATATATCGATGCACGATCTGACCCCAAGCTCAAGAGATCAGGAAGTCTCTAATATCTGATATAAAAAATGAGACACGCCTTTTTAAATGTAAAACGTCTAAATTACTTATTCACGTATAAATAATTGGTAAATTATAATTTTTAACTAGCTCACGTAGTTGGACTGGTTAGAAAATATGGTCGTGATGCCACCTACTTAGATGAATTAAATCTCACGAAAGTTTTTTTTTGCTTCATGCAGTATCCCGCAAATATCAAGGAAGGCAAAGTGAACCTGGGACCCTATTATTAAGATATAGAAATTTGAAATTTTGTCTGTACATAAGTTGGAAAGTGTAGGGGAGTACTAAGAGAGGATTTAAGAAGTCTTCACGCAAAGAAAGCTACGAGTGACTACTAGTTAAATAACAAAAATCACTCTTTTCGGCACTTTGAAAATGACTTAAATTATTCTATGCTCATGCCTAAAATTCTAAGAAAAAGAACTTATGTAAACATAAAATCTCCCAAATTTAAGGACAAAATATGGATTTTTTTCCCTAATAAATGAATAAAGGGGGTTATATTTTAAAGGTTTTATCTCGAGATAAGAGTTTTTTTAGATTACAGCCAATGTTGCCGTCCGCAACTCACATAATAAGGCATACCTCGCTTAGATAAGTGCGGTTACGCTGGGACCTGGGTACGGATAGCAGAATAATTAAATTAATTATTTAAAAAAATTGATTGGAAATAGCATGTATGATTGTACGCGTGAATATTGTGGCTTAGATCTCCACCTGGGATAATAACTGTTTTAAGAAAAAAAATATTAGGTGTTTTCTTATTCTCACAGACAAAGAGAGTTCTGACAATGCAATTTATGAATTAAGTAGTAAATAGAACGGAGTCTTAAGCAACAAGCTCCTACAGCATAGCAAAGCTGGTAATAGTGTAAAACATTTGTTATATTTCTTGTTGCCAATACTTTATTATATCTTTAATATGTTTATCTATGGTATGAACTCAAAAAGTATGTTTGAAAATATATATAAAAATTTATTGTTTAATTTTCATGCTGACCCTACAATTAGTCCCCACTGACCACGCACTGGAGCTGATCTAAAATAAGATATCTATAGTCGACCTGCGACCGGGTAGAATAAATCTACGAGTACGGCATTATGCGTGCTCTCTCTGCCGTGTTCCTGCGTGAAATGTGAAAGAAATATAAGAATTTTGGTAAAACAGAACGTTTTGTGCAGATTTAGTTAAGAATTTACTGTCAAGACATTGTACGTTGAGTTGCGGAACTTATCGCAGCGATACGTCTTAGCCCAGTGCGGAAACAAAGATAATTAAAAATATGATCAGCTTCACGCACAATAATATAACTCGTTAACTTATTATTACATATTTACTTTAGTTCGTGGGATTGAGGCTATCGTGGTGTACCACCATACAGAAGAATGATTATATTTATTTTCATTTCCCCACCTTGATATATAAAACACGGCGTTAAGTTCCCCCATTCAACATCTCTCGTCTCGAAAATTGAGTGGTCTGTTCCCCAGCAACGGAGTATGTCACCAACAGGTTCCCTCTGCTTACCCTGTTTCGCGGGAAAATGCGTGAAACCGTTTTATTTTATTATGCTGATCACAATCAACTATAGATGCGGAGTCGATAAAATAAAGTAAAAGAATGTCAAACAATAGGCTATAACGTCCACCTGTCACTTTTTGTTATTAAGATTCAATATGAGGATTTTAATATGATTAAAGTTGATATTAAGTGGCGATGATACCGCGTTTTTGTTTTTAAGTAGTTAGTTCGATTTTTTTTATTACGAGAGTAGTCTTTATGAAGTGGTGGGACTGCTTTTGTATGTACACGCGACGGTCATGTGTTCGATTCTTACTCACGAGATTCAATTATTTTTATTTGCTCGCTCCGGTAACAAGACATGACGCGGTGACCTCTGAACAAGCAAAAACCTTGGATATTGGGCGGTGCAAGGGAAACGGAAAGCTTTAACCGTAGGTTCCCTCTGCGCATCCTGCCATATTTAATTTATTAGGAAGGTAAAATAACTAAGTATAATTTAGAATAATATAATTCTTAATTTACTAAAAGACAGACAAATTCTCAAAATAATATTAGTGAAAACGATATATTTGAAGATACAATTTGTTGTATACAACATGATAAACGACCCTAATGTATACTTGAGTGCGTTTTCAAGCCTCTATAAGAATATTTCTCCGATATCTGACACGGGTGTAATCGACCGCGGTGGGATTGCCTATAAAATAGTTTATTTACATCGAAATATTTTAAATTAATAGCTTTTCGTTTGTTTGTATTAAGTGGTTGTGAAGGTGGTCTTAGGTTTGATTTTCTTTTAGTATTATATCACTTATGTTTATACTAGTAGCTTTTACCTACGGCTTCGCTCACCAAGTTAAGTGATAGGCACAGTCGATTATTTATTTTTAGCTGGTGTTATACTATGCTCTCATTGAATGAAACAATTTTAATAGTGAAATACTCTCTTTATATTATCTGCATTCTCTGTAAACAAAATAAATCTCCCAAGTGTAAAGATAAAAAAGCAAATAATGACATAATTCTTAAAATAAATAGTCGACGCGGCGGAGAAATAATAATACTCTTTATAAAGTTAACCATTCGTGACTTAGACGGTGGGATAGTGATGTATAAATATCGATATATCACGATGTTTGTTTTTAATAAAACAATAAGACGTTGACTTTTGTTTATCGTTGCATCCAATTTTTTCTCCAAATTCTAGCGGCGTTGCGTATTGAGTGGCGAAACTCAACGCGTTATTAGAGGTAACTTGGATTAACAAACCTAATGCTTAGCCTCTACTAAACATAGCACGAGATTTGGTCTGTCTCCACCCTGCATAGACAGGGGAGATACAGTGTGAAGCTAAAAATGTAAAGAACATTTTATTAATTTTCCATATCGACGAACACTTTCATCTTAAACGTGACTTAAAACTTATTTTTTTAAAGGACCACCATAAATATGGATAAGCATCGAGTTTTATAGCTATTTTAACATAAAATTTTATATTTACACAAATATAAAATGACTTTATCACGAGTTTCTTAATATTTACGAAATATGGAATGCTTGAAATTTAAATACAATGCTTAAAGCGTCTCTTCTTTTACATAATTTTTGTATAACGTGTGTTTAGTTTAATAATACACAATATAAAGATATATAAGTAATTTTTCTGTAGATAGCCGACTTTAAAGCTGACTTAAAAATTTTAAAAAAATCTGCCAATATATGCGATGAATTCGATTCTTACTTGAGAAAAAGTGAAAATATTTTAATTTCCTCGCTTTATTTAGAATAATTAAGAAGCCGTTAAGATTTTCCATTCAACATCTTAAACAACTAATTTAGGAACGACATTCTTTCTGCTATTATACCTAGTGTTAAGACACTCAATCTCCCACTTTCCACCCAATTAGTTTTTCAGACATTGCGTGTTGACTGACGGAGGAACTGAACCATTCAATATATAATATAAAAAAACTTTAAAAATACCAAAAAAAAAAACAAAATTATCGACATAAATCAAAAACACCACTAAGCGCCTGGAGCAATCAAATCGTGTCCATACATTAAGAGCATTCATAGCTATGTCGCTTAATACAATTCATTGTACAAGGATCCTTGTACCTACCAAATTACTCTGACCCTCTCCACCCCCCACATTTAGTCCAAAATAGATGCTTTCAAAGGATTTAACAGCAAATTTAGAGCTCAACGTAGAATAGATAGATTCTACCCTCATATAAACACCGACCAGTGTTTCAAGACCTCCCAGTCCCATACAAAGTGTATGGCCCACGCATGGATGGAAAGTTTCATATAAAATGGCCACGTCAATCAAATGAACCCTGTATACGATTTACAAACTTGAAAGGATTCACGTTTAGATTTTTAAATTTGAAAAGAGTAAAAGGCGATATTTTTATACCATTACCAGATTAGATCTTTATGTGTATTGATTTCTTACTGGTTTAGTTCAATCATGGTTTTGGGTTGAAATCTAACTGAAAAGAAATGTATCTATAAAATATATGAACACACAATCACGACTGTAAACATGACAGTTGTGGGTTCGATGCCCGTCTGGTAGAATAAATTATTTTTTTAGAACTAAATGTTTGTTTGTTATTTGAGTTTGTTCATTAGTCAGTGTTGATTCGGAACTCAGCGCCGTGCCTTGTCACTAAGAAAAATAACATGAAAAATAATTTCTTCTTGTAAAACCGAACCAACAATCATCGCGTTTACAGTCAGACGTTGCCCCAATGCGCCGTAATGGAGAAACAAATTCAAAGTACAGCTATCAAAATTAGCATTGAATCCACGACCACCTACTTTCAGTGCGATAGAGAGTAACGATCCACAATAAGTTGTCAGTGTGTAACATACGTACAACATAAGTGGTAAGTAACCTTAACATTGCTATTGTTACAGAGGTATTACAATGCGCTTACGCAACTTTCAAAATCCAGTTCAATTTATTTACTTGAATAAAAATTGTGAAGTTGTTTTAAATATTGAAAACATATTTTTAGGCATTAGGTAGGCAGAGTCAACCTGGGAACGTAGTGTTAAGACACTAGGTTACCATTAAGATATTTCTCTTCCCCACTTTCCGTCGAATTTTTGATTGCGTGCTTAGTGGCTAAACTCAACGCTGCGCTATGTCTAGTTACCAGGGCCAAAGTGCAGAACGATAATGTACTATAAAAAAAAATAACATTTCGAGTACAACAGTTAATTACATACCTATTCGTACCGTAGTTAATAAAATAGCACAATACACATAATTTTGTATGGAATCATAAATCTGTATCACGAAGCCACGGTTGTCGATAATCTGTGAAAAAGCTTACGTTTTTAT